>JAHLJS010000274.1:0-45785 GCA_038502445.1 Eremochloa ophiuroides
TCAACAAACTCCCCCACACTAAACTCTTGCTCGTCTCGAGAAATTTACTTAGTGCAAACTCATGCTTTTCTTCTAAACTTGATCAAGTATAAACATTGTTCTGTAGTCTCATACCTAGACTTATGATCTTTCCAGTGGCTAGGATCATACCTTTGGTTGTTGAGAAGTGGAATGGCTATGAACTAGTGAGTTCTATCTTACCTTGGAGCTTTTTAATTTTTCAAATAAAATATGATTCATTATCTCCTCATATGAAACTCTCAATCACTCATAGTATATGTTTCTTTCTAGTTTTCATGAGAGTACTGTTGGCATTTCTAACATCATTACAAAAGATAGACTTAAAGTCCATCCCAGGCAACGGCGCTAGAAATGCTTGTTGGCATCCCCAACCACCATTAATTTAGAACGGTAACCCTTGGCCCTTAAAGGCATCGGCGTAGATAGTGCAGTCTGGTAATAGCAGTTAGAAGTGCCGGATTGGCCTTCCTAACCGTCATTACTTACGATATGCAAAACTGTGACACGGCGCCGTGGGGTGCACAAGAATTACAATTCTTAAGTAATGGTACTTAGGTACGCCAACCGATAGCTCAGTAAGAAATAAAATAACTCTGCAAGCGCACAGAACTATCATTGTAGCATTTCAACCCGTGAGTAGGGTGTCATATTTATAATTTCCGTAGGAGGGCAATATGCATCAAGCGTGGTGTAAACATGATCAATTATTGAGTGCAATGGTAGGCTTGGAGTAAACAGGAATAAAACATGATTTCAAGATAGTGGACACACATATGGATCAACCTCAAGGATAAAAGGAAAATAAAGAATAAAGAATATAGCTAACTAAGCAGGCATTGGTCATATACAATTATGCAAAGAACTGTTAACAGATCATCTAATTAGTAATTCTAGTATCAGGACTAAGTCTGGGGTGATATGGAGATCCCCGTAGCTGGTCTGCCAGCCGATAGAGACTTTACGAACTCCTACTCAATATCCGAACGTGGGAGAATGCTAGGGATGGACAGGGCTGTCACCACCTGTCCACCTACCCCTCTGCCGCGGGATACCGACATATTCGCTGATCTCCGTATACCCAAGCTCCATGCTTGCATACTTGGAAACAACTCCTAACCCCAGCGGACCCCAACCTTTTAGATTGATAGGCTAGGTTAAGAGCAGCCATGACAACACGACGAACCACCACCTCACTCCTAGTTCTTCCTCTATTCATACTAATTCGATGAACAATGAAGAACGATGATGAACAAGTCAAGAACATGATACATAAACTATATTCTAGCTCATATACTATGCTCGTAACAAGATCATAACTAGACTCTAGTTCATATGCATAATCACATAAGTGTGATAAGAACTTGCTCATGGAAGAAGACCGAAGTGTATTATACCAAGATGATCCTTTTCTTCCAAGGAGACAAGCTCTCCTTGATAGCTCTTGCCTTGCTCACAAACTACTACAACTACTCTAAAGATACAAGTGAGAGGTGTGAGGTAGATGACTCCAAATGATGTGTGTGTTGAAGGGGATGGAGCACCATCTATTTATAGTGAAACTATGACGGTTTGGCGCATCTAAACTTGGAAGGAGGTAAAACCGCCATGGCCAAACCGCCATCAGTACCGCCTCTGAAGCTAGGCCCGGGAGGCTCCACCTGGGGGGCGGCCGCCCCCGGGGGCAGTCGGTCCCTGCGGAGCACCATCTGGCCACCGCCTTCGGGTGGTCGGTTGCTCCCTGGGCCTGGGCCTCTCCCTTGGTTGCGGATGGATCCAGTTACGCTTTGAAGGTGCGCTTCTTTAGTATTCTTTGGTTGCGCAATTGTTGGATTCGTCTTTTGACTTTGCGCTTTCTTCATGTTGATGCGTATTTCCACTTGTTATGCCATAAAACCTGTAAAACATGAATGCTAGGGGTACAAGTGGAACTTGTTAGTAGTAAAGGCATATGTGCTAGAATATGATTGTTAATCCTCTTTTTAGTCTAAGTTGGTGGTATAAAATTTATCCATAAGGACCACCAACAAGACCCCCAAGCTTAACCTTTGCTCGTCCTGAGCAAATAGCTAAGTATGGTTGTTGATCAGGAGTTGCTACAATGCCGATATAATTCATAAGTGTCACACCTATAACATAGCATTCATTCGTAATTTAAATAAGTTGGCATTCTATCCATTCTTTACCTTGATTTCTTATGGGGCTTGTAGTTTCTCCAATTTCTTGGGTGGTTGCAAGATAGAATGATTATAATAGACTCACCAATCATTCATTCTTTGATAGACCTTTGATCCAGAGGTTTTATGAATTTTTGCAAAATAAACCAAGTTCCTCAAATGATTCTCTCAATCGCTCAATGTGTATGGTTTACCTTACCAAAGGCATTGTAGTGTTGCCTTTTCATCCTACTACTAAGGCTGAGAGTGGAGTTTTGGGTAGGTATGAAGGTGGGCATACTTACATTGCTTATATTGCTGAGTCAAAGACCGGACCATAAGGAGATACAAGTCATATACCTTGATTGAGATGTGCAAGTGTGTGGAATATGAGTATGGTAAAAACCTATCTCTAAACTTTTTGGCACTCCATGCATCATGACTCTCTTTTATTGGATGGAACAAAACTCTTTGGAGGAGTATGGGCTATAGAAATATCATCATTTTTTTTGAACGGGTATTTGTATTTTCTTTCCCGTTTGTTTTCTCATGCCCTTTGGCTTTCTCTCTTTTTTTAACATAGCCCATATTTTGATTTGACATATGAAAACTTTTGGATGGAGAGACGTCATGATGGCGAACAAGGAGTGAAAACTTTTTGTATGCACGGCTCTCGAAGTGAGGGTCGGCATTTTTATTTGGTGGATGAAAAGGTGCATGTTGTGTGCAACTCTCAGGATGAGAGTCGGCTTTATTTAGTGGGTGTACATGAATCTCAATCATGGGTGTATGACCATAATCTCACTAGGTCTCAGCATTTTGACTCAACTCAAAGTTCCGTAAGTAGCATATGACTAAGTTGTTTGTAAAAGTAGAACATGTCATATGGCCTTGGTAGGTATTTCATAATCATTGGGGAACTTTTGATTTTTGAATTTTTGAAAAGAAATCTCTGGATGTCAGGTTTCTCTTAGAACAAAGTCATAGCAAAGACTATTTCTACCATCTCATATCTTGCAACGACTTAGAAAAGGATCTTGCAATTGCAACCCACAAGATTTGAAGTTCTCAGAATGAGATATTTTTAGCCAACAAACTTAAATCTTGAGGAATACTAAATTATAACTTAGACACAGACGAATTATAGACAGAGCAACTATTCATCATTTCAACGGAAGAGAAACTAACATATGTTAGCACATATGGGAGTGGAATATTTTATTATTTTTAACAAGGAAATAAAATTGCAGAGTTTAAAAGTGCGAGAATTAAAGGGCAAGAAATTGAAAGATACATGTTACCTCTTGTGGATCTCCTCCCCCAAGCTAGTTCAAGGCCTAGGTCCCGGGAATTGTCCCATGGACCGAAGGTAGGCCATCTGTGCCTCATGCCGCCGCCGGTTCGCATCTTCGAGGTCCATGAACTGTTGCTGGTACTGCTCATGCCATTGGGTGGAAGTCTGGATGTGAGCATTGAGCGTACCTTGGATTTGTCTATTTTGCAATTCTAGTCCTCCCATGCATGTGTTGAGCATCTCTAGTGTGACAGGCTGTGGGTGTATTGGAGGTGGCATGCCTTCAGAATCTAGAGAATGGTCGTGCTCGGGCTGCCTTGATCCCCCTGCCTCCTGCGAGTGTTGCCACCCTGACCCTCCAGCCGCATAAGGATGAGGAACATGTCCTATACCATATCCATACCCAGGGGTGAACCCAGGTGTAGATATGATCGGGGACCATTCCATCCTTGGTATCGTGGTAGGCATGGCCGAGTGTGGTGTAGGCTGCACAGGTTGCACAGGCTCTTCCTCCTTTACTTCTCTCCTCCGTCATCTCCTGCGAGAAACAGAACTCCTGTGTGCTTCTTCCTTTTCGACAAGGTCGAAGGTGAGAGATGGGGATTTATATAAAGCGAGATCCGGGTTAGGTAACGGAATCTCGTTTATATATCCCGGATAATAAAATACCAAGTTTGTTCCTGAGTCATCAGGTTTTATAGTATGAGCTTGAGTAAAATAATACTCATTGATCATAATACACGGAATGGAGAGACAAACAATAGTGTTAGCACCATGAGGATCAACACTAGCAGCAAGACGTGTGATGAGTGAAGTGCACATAATTGGTGTGGAAGTTTTAAAAGAGTTTAACCAGTGCTTAACAATGTCATAGACAGGAGCAACTTTAATCTTTTTAAGCACGGCATAAAGCAACTTCAACTCAATATCATAAGCATGGTGAGTGTCCTCTCTAGGAAAGAAAGAATTAGCAATCCATTTATACATAAGCCTTAGAGAAAGATGGTGGATGGTGTTGATGTTGGGTTGGAATTTTCCAGTCACATTTTGTCCGGTTATCAAGTGCCAAAAAGCATGACGCTGATAACCCGAAAGAGTGAAACCCAAACCAACAGAGCATCGCTCATGAAAACCCAAGTGTGTAGCAAAATCTTTCCAGTAAAGGCCATGTTCTTTCCCAAAGCAGCGAAAAGTAATACCATAATCGACAATTTGTAAAGTGCCCAAGATTTGGATGGTCAAGAAACGAGATCCAAGTTCGTGCACAGGGGCAACTTGGCTCCAACCAACATTTTTGAAAATGGTATTAAATTCAACGTTCATACCTATCTGCTAGAGAAGGTGTGGGTTGAAGGCCGGTGTATGCAGGATTTCGCGTCCCTTGAGGAGGTTGTATGCTTGCATTTCCCGCTTGCTTTCCAAGTCGATGAAAGGAGCGTCGGCCTCGTCGATGGCGTGGCCTCTTGGCGCCTCCTCTTCTTCATGCAACGGGCTCTCCTCACGTGTGGGGGTACTTTGACTAGACTCCCCACGAGAGCGACGGCCTTTCCGGAACATGCTGGAAATCCGATCTCCAATCCCACTCATGGTGAGCTTGGCACAAGAACTTGACTTGTGATGGGAGTGGAAGAGGTTTGTGCAGGATTTCCTTGCACTTGAACTTTGTGGAAAATTGCTTGGAGAATGGTGGAGCAGGAGAGTGATGGAGGGAGTGAAAAATGTGAGAATGAGAGGGGTGAGGAGCTCCACCCGAATGCTCTGGTATTTATAGAGCTGATCGCAAGCGGGAGAGTGCTCCTTGCAACGGCTAGTGACCATTGGCAAAAGGCTGTGCCGCAGAGCCATTGGCAAGGGGGCGGTCGCCCCTGGGACTGGCCGGTCCCCTGATTGGGCCGGCTTGGTCCAACTTTTTTCTAGCCCCCTCTAACGGCTATTTCTAATGTGTAGCCGGTTACGAATGACTCCCATTTGAAATTTTGCTCTAGTTTTTGATTTTCCACAAGTTTTATTTGAATTTTTTTTGATTTTCAAAAATTATTTAAAAATAATATTTAGACTCAACAGAATTTATTCTTTCTGAAAATTATTTTTATAGAATTTTTGGAGAAGAATTTATTTTGAAATAAATTTTTATAAATCTAGGAAGAGGAAATAATTTCTTTTGATGCAAGAAAATAATTTTATGAAATATATATATATTAAAATTAGATATTTATTATTATTATTATTATTATTATTATTATTATTATTATTTTCAAAAGGTTAAGATACAATACCTGAATGAGGAGACCTCCCCCAAGCTTGAATGAAGGTGTGGGCCCTTTCAGATATTTATTTGTTTCTTTATATATATTTATTTTTTAGATAACTACCGATGTCCTTCGGTAAGGGCTCAACTTTTATAGTCTGTTGGCGCGACTCTTCTTTCTTTATTGATCTATAGCTGCATGAGCAAACTCAGGAGAAGTCTCGGGTTGCTCCGAGATTTTTCCCGTGTTGTTGACAGGAATATAAGCAGCTATCTGTGCCATTTGTGTTTCTATCATTTTATTAAAACTTGCTTGATTTTGAATAGAAGAAGACAAAGTTTCAAGCTTGGCATTTATGTTTTCAAACATTTTATCGTTGAAGGATAGCTTTTTGGTCAAATTTTCATTGATTTTAGCTTGTCCTAGAATGAGATCTTTTAAGGAAGGTTGGTTTGAATTGTAATTTGAATTGAAGTTATTAACTTGCGGGCGGTGTTGGTTGTTCCACCCGTTATTACCTTGCTGTGGTTGGCGAAACCCATTGTTGACATATGAAGCTTCTTCTTGGGTTTCGGGGCAGTTGTTCCCCGAGTGGCCAACGTTTCCACAGACTTCACACGTCATGTGTGAATCCATGGCTTGGACAGTACTCATGGAAGGGTTGGTAGCGCGATCGTCCAGCTTTTACATCAGCAAGTCTAAATTTTGCGGCAAGCAAGTCCGTCTCCTTCACTGGTATGCGTGCCTTTTTGTGTTTTTCTTCCTTCTCCCCAACTCTGATTGGCCACCATATTCTTAATATGTGCAGTTGCATCCGCAATGGTGAGGGAGAGGAATACACCTCCAGCTGCGGCATCTACGTGCCCCTTTGACATGGCCATGAGGCCTTCATAAAAGTTTTGGAGCACGAGCCAATCTTCCGTTCCATGATGAGGACAGGCTCGGATGTACTCTTGAAGCCTTTCCCATGCTTCGGGGATAGATTCAAGGAAAGATTGCTGGAAGTTTGAGATCTTTCCCTTAGAGCGCTGGTCTTGCTCATGTGGAAGAACTTAGTGAGGAATGCTGCGGAACACTTGTCCTTCGCTTTCCCCGTGAGGGAGAAAGGAAACAAGCGGAGCCTGATACTGTCTTGTGCGACGTCTTTAATGACAATGGTGTCGCACAGCTCAAGGAAGTGTTGCAAATGAGTGTTTGCATCCACGCTTAGCAAGCCACAGAACTGGCTTGCCTGCACCATCGAGATAAGGCCTGTATGGATCTCGAAATTTCCATTTCCGATGTTGACAGCGGGCCCGACAGGCATGTTGGCAACAGCGGGGATGGAGTAGTCACGGAGTGTCTTGGCCATGACGGTAGTAGCGGATGGTGCGGGAACGAACGATTCGTCTGCCGACGGAGTAGCAGAAGAAGAAATGGTACGAGACCTTTTCTTCCTTAGGAGTGCTTCCGGATTGCTGATGAAATTGTTTGGCAGAGCAAAACCGCTCATACACTGTCCTATTTTCATTCCAACAAAAAGAGGAAGAAAACAGTGAAGTTAGCCTGTTTAAACTACGTCTACCGATGCTTATTTTATAATTAATGTTTATGCCTAGCTTAGATGTTTTTGCCCTCCACGGCAACGGCGCCAGAAATGCTTGTTGGCATTTCTTAACATCGTTACAAAAGATAGACTAAAAGTCCATCCCTAGGCAACGGCGCTAGAAATGCTTGTTGGCATCCCCAACCACCATTAATTTAGAAAGGTAACCCTTGGCCCTTAAAGGCGCCGGCCTAGGTAGTGCAGTATGTTAATAGCAGTTAGAAGTGCCGGATTGGCCTTGCTAAACGTCATTACTTACGATATACAAAACTGTGACACGGCGCCGTGGGATGCACGAGAATTACAATTCTTAAGTAATGGTACTTAGGTATGCCAATCGATAGCTCAGTAAGAAATAAAATAACTCTACAAGCGCACAGAACTATCATTGTAGCATTTCAACCCGTGAGTAGGGTGTTGTATTTATAATTTCCCGTAGGAGGGCAATATGCATCAAGCGTGGTGTAAACATGATCACTTATTGAGTGCAATGGTAGGCATAGAGTAAACAGGAATAAGACATGATTTCAAGATAGTGGACACACATATGGATCAACCTCAAGGATAAAAGGAAAATAAAGAATAAAAGAATATATCTAACTGAGCAGGCATTGGTCTTATACAATTATGCAAAGAACTATTAGCAGATCATCTAATTAGTAATTCTAGTATCAAGACTAAGTCTGGGATGATAGGGAGATCCCCGCAGCTGGTCTGCCAGCCGATAGAGACTTTACGAACTCCTACTCAATATCCGAACGTGAGGAAATGCTTGGGATGGACAGGGCTGTCACCACCTGTCCACCTACCCCTCTGCCCGCGAGATACCGACATATTCGCCGATCTCCGCATACCCAAGCTCCATGCTTGCATACTTGGAAACAACTCCTAACCCCTGCGGACCCAGGCTAGGTTAAGCGCAGCCATGACAGCATGACGAACCATCACCTCATTCCTAGTTCTTCCTCTATTCATACTAATTCGATGAACAATGAAGAACGATGATGAACAAGTCAAGAACATGATACATAAACTATATATTCTAGCTCATATACTATGCTTGTAACAAGATCGTAACTAGACTCTATTTCATATGCATAATCATATAAGTATGATAAGAACTTGCTCATGGAAGAAGACCGAATTGTACTCATACCAAGATGATCCTTTTCTTCCAAGGAGACAAGCTCTCCTTGATAGATCTTGCCTTGCTCACAAACTACTACAACTACTCTAAAGATACAAGTGAGAGGTGTGAGGTAGATGACTCCAAATGATGTGTGTGTTGAAGGGGATGGAGCACCATCTATTTATAGTGAAACTATGACGGTTTGGCGCATCTAAACTTAGAAGGAGGTGAAACCGCCATGGCCAAACCGCCATCAGTACCGCCTCTGAAGCTAGGCTCGGGAGGCTCCACCTGGGGGCGGCCGCCCCCGAGGGTGGTCGGTCCCTAGGGAGCACCATCTGGCCACCGCCTTCGGGTGGTCGGTTGCTCCCTGGGCCTGGGCCTCTCCCTTGGTTGCGGATGGATCCAGTTACGCTTTGAAGGTGGGCTTCTTTAGTATTATTTGGTTGCGCAATTGTTGGATTCATCTTTTGACTTTGCGCGTTCTTCATGTTGATGCGTATTTCCACTTGTTATGCCATAAAACCTGTAAAACATGAATGCTAGGGGTACAAGTGGAACTTGTTAGTAGTAAAGGCATATGTGCTAGAATATGATTGTTAATCCTCTTTTTAGTCTAAGTTGGTGGTATAAAATTTATCCATATGGACCACCAACAAGTACTCACAACTATCTTAAGGCTTTTTGTGGAGCTCAAGGTATGTGGAAATTGAGCATCTTTGATTTACTTATTTTGCTAAGCCAAACAAAAGATCCTAGGAGGGTTAAGTCATGCTCTCTAACCAAGATATATGTTGGTAACTGGGATATGCTTTCACTCTTTGATCCATTCTCCTTTCAATTCTCATGGGATCATGGCTTACTTTCTCAATTCTTCTCTCTTTTCTCTTTTTCTTCTCTTTCTTCTTTCTTTTTTTAATCAGAGCACTTGCTCTTTTTTGTTTAGCCATGTCCGTGAGATTGAAATTTCATGAGATCTTTTCAAATTGAGCATAAGGGAATGATGGAATCATGAATTGGAAAAATACTTCTCATGTGGAAATTCTCTCAAGGGTGCGTGGAATCTTGGTTTTTGAGGCATGACCAAACTCTCTACTTAGATCATTAGGCTTGGCAATACTCAAAGTATAATCAAAAGAGCTATATAGTTGTTTTCCTATGCTACTCTTTTTGGCCTTGGTAGGTATTTATTCACATATGAGGAGCAATGAATTCATTCATCATTTTTTTAATAAATATTCTCCATGATAAGAATAGACAACACTAGACATTACTATATCCACACTAATCAACAACTTAGGAAGACCATACTAAAATGAGTAGATCACAAGTTTTAGGCATTTGACAAGAACAAAGCTTATACAAGTCATGTCTTGAAGTAAGGGCATGGTTTTCAAGATAACTTTTTAATCATGGGCGTGACAAGTTTGTTTTTAATAATTTAGGAGCATTTATGGATTAAATAACACGAAATAAACTGACGAAATCAATTGTGAAGGAGTCATACCTGCCCTGTGTGCGAAGCTGTTCGTGCTGGGCATCAGAGGTCGGGCGGCCGCCCTGTAGAGGGGGGCGCCCGCCCTACAACTCGGGCCAAAAGGCCTCGGGTGGCGTCCTTTAGTCACGTTCCATCTTTTTTAGGCTACTTTGGTACTTGTTTCGGCAGTTTGATATGGTGTTGGTGTTTCCCCCACACTTTCTCTTTTGGTATTTCTAATCTTTATTCAAGAAAGGGAAATGTAAAGTGATAAAGGCCCAACTGGTGGGAAAACACCAGCTGACCAACAAACAAGTGGATTGAAACAATCATAGGTGCTTTTTATTTATCTCGAACTAATTCAAGAGCTAGCTGAATTTGAATAAAATCGAACTAAGCAAACGAACTAGAATAACTAATCAAAGCAAAGCAAACACCTATGATACTCTAATATAGTCCTATGGGGCTTCATAAAGGTCCTCATGCCCCGTTTCCTTGTAGAGGTGCTTGATTTTAGAAGTGCACGCCTTGCGTAGCATGGTGAACCTATCCTCCACATTCAAGCGCCACATCTCGTGCCCGGCCAGCTTATCTTCTAAGGCCTTGTTATCGGCCTTCACCTTCTTCACTTGGGCCACAAGGCTCTCCAGGGTGGCGTCATTCCCACCGTTATGTTCCATCTCCCCCAGCACACCGATTGGTGGCGGGGTGCAATGGCGACGGACTGAAGGAGCGGACAGCGACCCCTCCTGTGTCTTGGAGTCGCTGTATTCAGGAAGGCGATGCAAGCACCTTCTCATAATGGTCATCCGGCAAGCGACGACCAGAGACCGTGTACTTCTGTCGCTTTGGATTGGGAGTTGTGCTGCGGGTTGTGCTGTCTGCCAGGGAGTCGGAGTTGGAGATGGACACCATTGCCTTCTCTGGAGGAGTTAGCGTAGGGAGGTCCTTCTCTGCGGGATAGGTCAGCACCTTCTTCGGGGTGATCTCTCCGGTGGTAGGACGAGCTTGCAGATCACCACGAGGCCTCTTCCTGGCCATTCCCGACATCAGGGAATGTGCTAGGATTGTGGGATATTGTGGCCGATGAAAAGGAGGGGGCGCCCGCCCTGGTGATGGGGTGCCCGCCGCCCCCTGGCTAGCTTTCAGGACTCTGCTTATGCTGGAGATGCGATCTGGACAGAAGGAGGTGGAGCTATGGCGAGTAGAATGGCATCAACGTTGTCGGTGGGAGCGTCGTCGTCAACTAGGAAGCGGAGGGTAGTGGACGACATGCTCTTGCACTTGAAGGAGGCCTGGTTAGGGTTCTCGATGTGTTTTGTATGCTGGAAGGTCGTGGAGTAGAGAAGGAGATGGCGTTGGCTATTTGACGATGGTCATGGTGAAAGGATAGGCTTCATTTCCAATATTCTCGGCGAATCTCTTAGAAACTCACGCGAAGAATTGTTGCAACAACCGTGGATTATCGAGCACGTGCCAAAGGGTCACGTTTCCGCTGAGTGGGGGGTGGGCGCCTGCCAAAGAGGGGCTGGGCGCCGCCCTTGTGGTGTTGGGCGCCTACCTCTGTAGGGGCTTGCCCGTCCACGTCCCTCCAGGTGCTCATTAGGGCCCTAGAAAGGCTCTCTACACGGTTTTTTAATGGGCCTTAATATGTTTTAAGGCCAAATAGGTGATGCTTCTAATTAAAGAAGGTAATATTCGGGATCTATGAACTCTACTACATCTATTTCTCCTTCCTCTTCCATCTCGTGATAAACTTTAAGACTTTGACCGTTCACCTTAAAAAGTTGGCCATCATCACTCTCTAGTGTGACGGCACCATGAGGTGATACTGCAACCACCTTAAATGGTCCTTCCCATTTACTCCACAACTTCCCATGACCAAAAAGACGGACTCGGGAGTTAAAGAGTAAAACCTTATCTCCTTGGGTGAAACTCTTTCTTTTTGATCCTTTTATCGTGCCATCTTTTAGTCCTTTCTTTGTAGATTTTAGCACTATGGTAGGCTTTCTCTCTTCATTCTTCTAATTCAGAGATTTTCATCTTCCTATGTCGTCCAGCCATCTCAAAATCCATGTTCTATTTCTTGATGGCCCAATGTGCCTTGAACTCAAGTTCTACGGGAAGGTGGCAAGTCTTGCCGTAGACTAATTGATAAGGAGACATGCCTATAGGGGTTTTGTATGCGGTTTGATACGCCCAAAGGGCACCATGCAACTTATGAGGCCAACCCCTTCCCATTTCTTCCACCGTCTTTTGTAGAATGTTCTTTATTTGCTTATTAGAGGTTTCAGCTTGGCCACTGGTTTGAGGGTGATATGGTGTGGTGACATGGTGTTAGATTCCTTGATTAGTCAGATATTCCCTAAAGCCTCTATCTATGAAGTGGGATCCTCCATCGCTAATGACTAATCTAGGAACTCCAAACCTAGGGAAGATGGTCTCCTTCAAACATTCTTTTGGCATTTTTGGCATCTACTGAGGGGCAAGGCATGGCTTCTACCCATTTAGACACATAGTCCACTGTCACTACGATGTATTCAAAATGACCAAATTTAGGGAATGGTCCCATATAATCTATTCCCCAAACATCAAACAGCTCTACTTGCAGGTTGTTTGTAAGTGGCATGGCATCTCGGGTACTAATGTTGCTATGTTTCTGGCATTGGGCACACCGTCGGATAAAGTCCTTTGTATCTTCATACATCGATGGCCAAGAGAATCCACTCTACCAGATTTTAGCATGTGTTCGGAAGGCTCCATAATGTCCTCCGTATCTAGTGGAGTGACACCTTTCTATTATTTTAGTTGCTTCTTACAGAGGGACACATTTTCAAAGCAAACCATCAGCACAGACTCGAGAGAGATAGGGATTATCCCATAAATGAGTCCGGCTTTGGTAAAGTAATTTCTTCCTATTTTCTCCTTGCGGAACGTAGCCAGTGACTATAAAGTTCATGATGTTGGCATACCATGGATTGGTATTAGTCACTCTTAAAAGAGTGTCATCGTGAAGGAAGTCATTTATTGGAAGGTTGTCTTGGTCTTGGCCCTGCAAACGAGACAAGTGGTCTGCTACTGAGTTTTCCACTCCCTTCTTGTCCCTAATTTCTAGATCAAACTCTTGAAGGAGTAGGATCCAGTGGATCAAGCGGGGTTTAGCATCTTTCTTGGTGAGTAGATATTTCATGGCGGAATGGTCGGTGTAGACAATCAACTTAGCTCCTACCAAGTAAGATCTAAACTTGTCTATTGCAAAGACAACAGCTAGAAGCTCTTTTTCTGTGGTTGCATAGTTAAGCTGGGGTCCTGTCAAGGTCTTACTAGCATACGAGATAGCATAATGCCATTTTCTCCTTAGTTTGACCAAGGACGGCTCCCACAGCAAAATCACTAGCATCACACATGATTTCGAAAGGTAGGTTCCTATCAGGGGGTTGTATGATTGGGGCCAAAACTAGTGCTTTCTTTAAAACGTGGAAGGATTGAAGACATTTATCATCAAAATTGAAAGGGATGTCTTTAGCTAGAAGGCTAGTCAAAGGTCTAGCAATCTGCTGAAAAATCCTTGATAAACCTCCTATGAAAGCCTGCATGGCATAGGAAGCTTCTTACTCCTTTAACATTCATGGGTGGTGTGAGTTGCTCTATTACACTGATCTTAGCTTTGTCCACTTCTATCCCACGCTCCTGATATTCAATGGCCCAAGACAATTCCCTCTCGCACCATGAAGTGACACTTTTCCCAATTGAGTACTAAGTGTTTTTCTTCACAGCATTGTAGGACTTTGTCTAGATTTTCTAGGCAGTCATCGAATGATTTTCCATAGACGGAGAAATCATCCATGAAAACTTCCATGATTTGTTCGATCATGTCGGAGAATATGGACATTATGCAACGTTGGAATGATGCAGGTGCATTGCAAAGTCCAAAGGACATGCGCCTATAAGCATATGTTCCATACGGGCATGTAAAGGTTGTTTTGCTTTGATCATCAGGATGTATTGGGATTTGATGGTTTCCCGAATATCCTTCCAAAAAAGCAAAAGAATGAGTCTTTGGCCAATCTCTCTAACACCTCATCGATGAAAGGAAGTGGAAAGTGATCTTTCTTAGTGGCCTTGTTGAGTTTCCTATAGTCTATGCACATTCTCCATCCCGTAACAGTGCGTTGTGGTATGAGTTCATTTTTATCATTTTTTATGACGGTCATGCCACCCTTCTTAGGAACTACTTGCACAGGGCTTACCCACTCACTATAAGGGACTGGGTAAATAATGCCTGCATGCAGAAGTTTTAACACTTCCTTCTTGACAACCTCACGCATGGCATTATTGAGTCTTCTTTGGGGCTCACGAGATGGAATTGCATCAGATTCTACTGGGATTCGATGAGTACAGAGAGTTAGACTGATGCCTTTTAAATCTTGTAGTGAATAGCCAAAGACTGAGTGATGTTTTTCTAAAACAATGGTAAGCCTCCCAACTTCCTCTGTGGATAATTTATCACTAATTATGACAGGGGTCTCAGGGTTATTGTTAAGAAAAACATACTTAAGCCTGTCTGGTAGAGGTTTAAGATCAATAGGTGTCCTAGTTGGCTCTTCAAATTTGTCTAGGTGATAGGTATTATTGTCTGGAGCTTCTTCCTCTATAAATGACTCAGATTCTTCATTATCTGGTTGGGCTAGCTTTTCATGATTGGCTATTACTACTTGTTCCAAAGGATCTGGATCAGGAGGATGCTCAGCAATAGAATTTATTGCACGAGTTATAGGCAAAGCATACCTTTCCCTCCCTAATTTGACATCAACCTTCCCCTTGGTTGTCCCTTCATAAGCTAGGTTGGACCAAGTTTGTCCTATAAAGACTTTGAATTTGGTGGTGTCAAAGATATAGAAGTCCAAGAGTAGGTCTGTATTATTAATGTGGCAAGGGATAATCTTGGCAATACCTTGGCTCTGTATAATGCCACCATCGGGTCTTTAAGGCATTGAGATGCAGGTTGAGGGATAATATTTGAGAATTTCTCGGATAGAAAAGTGCTGGATATCATATTTATTCCAAGAATGGGATCATAAAAGGCTGAAATATGATCTCCATAAATCTACATTCTATCCTATTGGTCATATTGTCTATGCAAGGAACCTTTCCTGATACTTCAGCTTCAGTAGTCCACTCGTGGCTCATGATAGCAGAAAGATGTTGCACATCTTGGTAATCAAGAACTTCGTCAGGAGATTCAAAAGATGAATTCGAAGGTGGTTTAGGCTGGGTCAAGTAATTTGAGGCTTTCCCAAAGTTTTCGAATATATCTGTCTCGATTTCAGATAAGAATTCTAAGGGTACTTCTTCTTTCTCCTCTAGAGTTTTAGATTTGTTTTCGGGAGGTTTAGTTTCATTGGGAATTGAAGGCTTAACTTCTTCTTCTCTAGGAAACTCATCATGCATTTCGGTGTTTTGTAGGATTTTCTTAAGAATATCTCTACCACCAGATGCAGAAAGGTGAAGGAATGAACCTCCGGATGCTAAGTCAAGATGATGAGCATCATAATTTCCTAATCCAACATACAGGTGCTGAAACAGTACCTGGTCTGGAATGGATAGGTCGGGTCCAAAATTGATTAAATCAAGTAATCGAGCCCAGGCAGCTCCTATGGTCTCCCCTTCCTATTGATGGAAAGTAAGCACCTCAAGTCGGAGTTTGGTAACTCAGGGTTACTGGGAAGAAGGCTAAGGTAAACTGAGTGCGCAATTCTTCCCATTCTCCATTTACACCACCTACGGTCCAGCGTACCATAGTTTGGCTATTCCCGTCAAAGTGAACGGAAATAACTTCCACTTAAGGGTCTCATGTGACATGCCTAGAATATTCAGACATGCACACAATTGCTTGAATTCTCGCAAATGAGTATATGGGTTTTCTTTCTCATTTCCTGAGAAAGTATTTTCTCGAACCATAGTTATGAAACTAGGCCGTAGTTTATACCCATCGGTAAGAATAGGTTGGGATGATGAAGGTGGTTCCAATCGCGTACTCTTAGGAGCAGCGAATTAGAAGATAGATAATTCTTCTATAAAGGATAGATAGGGGTAAATATAGATCTTAGTCTCACTAAATCAGCTACCGCTCCCCGGCAACGACGCCAGAAAAGCTTGTTGACACCTGGGGTGGCACACGAAAATAATCGCAAGCGCAAGGCTGTCAGATGTAGCTTTTCCCTAGGAGTAGTCCCAGGTTTCTATCGAATCCACAGGGAACGTGTGTGAAGGGAGACAAGATCTAAGGTTTGGGTAGAAAGAGAAGGTCTGAATGGTAGCCCCAAATAACTATAGGATATAGTAAGACTTGTTTACTGTGAGCATGCAAAGTCCTAAACTCGCCCAGGGTAGGACTGATTAGGCACCGTACATCCCGAAGCTCTACGATAAAACTAGGCCGAATGTAGTGGAATCCAGAGGATCCTAGGGTTGTCACCACCTAGAACCTACCACTACTATCCGTGGGCCTAGCCGCACTCACGGGTAAGGTATAGCCTAAGCACCGCGCTTAATCTATAAACTTACTACTCTAACTCGGATCCAAGAACTAGAGCACTCTAGCCAAGCAGTGAGACCAGCAAAAAATACTTAAAGTATAACAATAATTAAATAGAGAAGGGGGACTTTGTTAGCATAAAGAAGCACAGAGGTGCACCATAGAAGAAGTTGCCGACAAGCCCGGCTCCTCCTCGGTCTCCTCTTCTGCTCTTCAGAGATGAGATTCTCTCACTCTCTAATGTGTAGGAGTGCTACACATTCTACTTGAGACTATCATTTGTATCTAAGTATCTATCTCACTTAAGCTTCATAGTCTGCATACAAATGAACCTTTAACACCTATTTATAGTGTTTAGGGACCCCTAAGGTACTTGTAGGTGAAGCTGGAGTCGGTTTAGAGCAGGTGAGGCGGCGGGCGCCCTACGATCCACCGCCTCTTGCATCTAGCGGCCTTCCATCGCACTCCCAAGTCGGTTGGCACATCGGTTCTTGCTTGGAAAGGACGGTTTGTGACCCGTAGGGGCTGACATGTGGGCCTATGAATCCTTGGCTCATCACATGATCTCCCTTGGATGAAAACCGACTTCAAATGGACGGTTGTAAGGGCTTGGGAGCCTTTCCCACGGATTGTGGTCGTGGTAGGCCATCCTAACAGGGTGGGCGCCCTGCTCCAGAGGGCTACCGGATTTGAGTGCAACGTTTCTCAGCCCTTGATAGTAAATCAACGTGCCATTACTTGTTTGGAGAGGTAGGCCACGGATCCATGACGTGGCCGGGTGCAAATGGCACCAAGAGGGGGCGGGCGCCCTAGTCCAATAGGGCGAGCGCCCTGTGACTTGGCTCCTGCCTGTCTCCCATCACTTGCATTGCTCATATGTGCCTTGGTTTGCTTTATTTTCACCTGTTTTGTACCTGCACTCACAATTCTCCAAGTACAAGTGGAACCGAGTAAAATTCAAACATAATATGCATCTTTTCCATGGATTTTGTCACCTTTATATTGTTATGTTGACGGTATTTTGAGGTGTTAGCAGCTGTCAACACTTGCTGATGGTAGTTATTGTTCTGTTTTAAACATCAACAAGACATGAAAATAGGCATAAAAACATCCTCAAATATAGAATAAGGTTTAAACTGACATAATTCCATGAGTTTTCGTGAACCTGTGTTTTGCAGGGTGTTAATCAGAAAAGAACTAAAAGTGACCCACGTGTCAGATCAAGATATCGAATTCCGATGCGAAAGTGAAACAAGAATATTCTAGAGAACACCAGTGACACGCGATACGAAGCGGGGCCCAGTTGGCAGCCAGGGGAGGTCGGCCGACCTCCCTGACAGGTCGGCCGACCCTAGCAGGAGTCCATTTCGCCTGCGTTTCGACTTGGACCCACATCCCGATTTTCACGCAATCTCTACCGCCCGTCGATGTCGGTTTGATCCAAGGGCTACGGTTCATCCCACCGGCCTATATAAGGAGCCCTAGACCCCTAGGTTTCATATCTCATATCTCATCTCTCTCAGATCATATCAATCAGAAGAGAAGAGCTCTCCACCAGAGATTAGGGTTAGACACTCAAAGTTCTAGTTTAGACCTAATTAGTAGATTGAAGTAGAGTTGAGCCCTCGGCTCATTATTCTGGATCGTCTGTCTACTAGAAACCGGTAATTCTGCTGTATTACCTCTTATTATGACTTTATGCTATTTTATGACTATGTTTCGGTTTATTATATTCCTAGTTTATTCTATTAGTATATTTGATATAGTTATGATTGGTAATGAGTTTATGCATGAGTTCGCAAAGCGCTTAATCCAGTACTCGAGTGGGTTAAGCGGTGGACATTATAGGGGCATGGTGCTTAGATATTGTTTGCTTGTGAATGCGCCTTATATGCTGGGTCATGTGGTAGATCACGGATGTGACACTCTCATTGATGTCCTTTGTAGTCCACTCCCCATACGTAGAGAGAGTAGAACTAAATTATTAAGGTAGGCTTGCTCTGTTCTTGTTCTTCCTGAATAATTGTAACGCCCGGAATTTTAAATTCTTGCAATATGTACTATTGGTAGAAATCTTAATTTTAGTTTGCCATTTAATAGGTTAAAATAATAAGTTATAAAATTTAATTTATTGTTTTGGTCGCATTCATGCCGGTTGCATCATTTTATTGTATGGACAATAATTATTTTAATATTCGTTTAGGTTCCGATCGATTTTATTATGGTATAAAAATAAATGAAATATATGTTAATGGTTTCTATTAGAACCAGATCTTAATTTATTTTTAACATATATTTTACTTCAAAGTATTTAAGCAAAATGAAATAAGAAGTCGAAAGAGAAATAGGAAAAGAAAACAGCAAAGAAAAAGAAAATAGAAACTTTCAGCTCACCCGTCTCTCAGGCCCAGCCCGCTGCCTCTTTTCCCCATCTCTCCTCCCGCGTGCGGTGAGCCGGCCTAACAAGGCCCAGCAACGCAGCCCCACGCTCCCTCTCCTCAGTCTGGGCTGAGGCCCAGCAAGACCGACCGCATTGCACCCGCGCTTCGCCCTGCCACAACTCCCCATCCCTCTCTCGAGCGCCGACAGGTGGGCCCCACTCGCCCGCGCGTCATCCTCCTCCTCTCGCTGCGCGCACGAACACACGCGCCGCTAGCGTCAGAGCCACGCTGCTCGCCTCCCTCGCATCTCGCCGCCTAGCAGGATCACGTCCTCGCCCCCACACCCAGTCGAGATGTCGCCAGTGCCCGCTCCGGGAGAAACTAACCCACGGGTGACCCGGAACGGAGCCACGACTGCCCCGAGCGCGCACACCGTTGCCGCTCTCCACCATCCCCGCTCACGCGCGAGCACCGAGCTCCCCGCGCGCGCCCGACCAAGCCACTCCGAGAAGAATGAGTCCGCGCGCTGCACTCTCCAAGACCGAGTTCCCCTCTCCTTTACCTCCCTCTCTTTCTCTTCTCCGTGCAGGACGGAGCCGCCATGGAAGGCCGCGCCCGAGCTCTGCGGCCAAGCCTGACCGCTCCTCCTCGTCCTCTACAAAGAGCACGCCGAGACCCGCAAGGCCCCGCCACTACTTTACCCCCTCTTCCGTGCTTTCCCTTCCTCCCCCGAACCCACACCGAAGCCGCCACCGCCATTGACGAGCTCGGCTTGAGCTCATCGGTCTCCCTCCTCAGGCCACCTTACGCCCTCATTATTCATGCCCCGGACTCGCAGAGGAGCCACGATCCCGACTCGTGCCATTTCATCCTCGTTCCGCAGCTGCAGAGGCACCGTCCCGCAGCACCGCCGCCGTCGTCCGCCCCCTTTCATCAACGGCCATCACCGAGCCCCTCCCCGTCCAAATTAATACCCTAGGTGAGCTCGCAAAGCCTCCCTGTACTTCCCGGTATTTTTCCCATTCGAAACCGTGCACCGTAGCGCCCTTGAGGCCAACTCCGGCGAGTTTTCCGGTGAGGGCGCCGCGGCTGGCTCCATGTTCCGGCCGGCCGGCCTCCTCTGCACTGCCCTGATCTAATCTCCACCACCCACTGCGAGATCAACGGCTCCTGTATCCCGATAACCCTTCGGGTTGCCAATTTGCTAAAGAGATCCTGTACGTTTTTACACATTAACCCACAGTCCTAAGGTCACTATGCAGTGAGTCTTGGGATTCTTTCTAATTAGCCTCTGCATTCTATAGTTAATTATGCCCAGTCCTTAGTTCAATTTAAAATCAGAATTTCATTTGTTTTAATTCAAAAATGATTTAACAAATTACAGATTTGCCATTCTATAGTAACTAGGCAATAACTTCCCTGTTTTAACTCCAATTTGAACCATTCAAATCGCGTTAGATTCATAATTTTATAATCTATATGTTTCTACTACAGAACAGTAAGTTTTCTCTATTAAAAATTTATAATCTATTATTTTATTAAAGGAAAACCTTTTTAATCGTAACTTCGTCGTTTTAATTCTGATTTGGCCCGTTCAAATCACACTGGATTCGTATCGAGTTGCACTACATGTTATAAATACTTTCGTGCTATTTCCCCACTGTTTGGTGTAATGTTTCTTATTATATTTTTTTGGGCCATGTATGATGATTGCCGATAGAAGGATCTGAGTGCGCGGATTTCCAGGACCCAGTGTTCGATACTCCTGACCCTACCCAGTTCGAAGGTGAGTGTCCTTGCTCATCTTGCACCTACATTTGTTTTACTTTTGAGTTAGAGTAGTTAGACCATTAGTTGCATGCAGAGTCTAAATTTGAATCATATGATAAGGTTTACTAGCACTTGTTTATATCATCCTTGAAACCCCCAGGTTGGGATATGGTAGAGTCATTCTTAGCTTTGCAGCCTTGGGTTGGGAAGAGTATAATTTAATACTGATTAATGATCTATGCAACATGTGGAACATGGTGATTAGGCAAATCTGGCAGGATGGAAAGATTTGGTGGGGTTTGTATGTGCCATGGATTTGGTGGCTGATGTTGGTGGTTTGGGCTTGTGCGAGATATAATCCTACCTGGATCCCTAGGACCCGGTTTTCAAAGCCTGTAACCCGGCTTTACAACGCAACCATGAGGCTGGAATGGGACGAACCAGGTTAATTAATTAGTTTCTCTTAGGTGGCTTTACACGGGGATTGATTTGTGGCTCAAGAGGGGGCCCGTTGGGGGTAAAACCTTAGAGAACGTGTAAAACAGCTTAGAGGGCTTTGTAAAGGCCTAGTAGTGTGACCCCGTTGTGCACCTAAGTAGTGTTCGGCGAAATGGGGAAAGCACGACTCGTGGTGAAAGTGTGCAACCTCTGCAGAGTGTAAAACTGATATATCAGCCGTGCTCGCGGTCAAGAGCTGGCTTGGACTTCTTTGAGATTAGTTGGCCACTGGTTCTGGTTTGGGTGGTTCCTAGGTAAAGGAACGTGGGCTTGGATGGAATTCCAAGTGTTGGTTGCTTGGATGGATTTCCAAGAGCGGTTGCTCAGTTGGGATTTCTGAGTGTTGGTTACTCTGAGGAGATGAGATTTCACTTAGTTAAGTAGGTGCTTAGGAAATTCAGGTGATAGGATTTTGTCGCTTTAGGTGTTGTGTCCAACCAAGTCAGCCTATCCTTGTTTAAGCCACATGTCATATTTTCCTACACTTGCGGAGTACATTTCAATGTACTCACCCTTCCTCTTTGTTCCCCTGCTACCCCACCCAGATGCTGGAGTTGATGAGCAGGAGTACATAGAAGATGGTGCTTTTGACCCAGAAGATGTGTACTCGGCTGGTGCTGCCCCCGGTCGACGTTCTTGTGGAGATGGCGTCCCAGATTTCGCTAGAGTTATTGTTTAATAATTATGTATTTTTCTTTTAGACCAATGGGTCCTTTTGTAATAATGTTCACTATGTAATTCATCACTGTTATGATACTATAATGAAGTCGATATATGTATGATTATTGATCCTGGCATACATATATTGTGCATTCGATTTTATCCTTAAAATCGGGTGTGACAGAATGGTATCCAAGCCATGTTGATCAGTAGGACACTAGCCTAGAGAGTCAATTTACAAAACTAATTTAATAAAAGATTCCCTTCTTATCTCGTTCAACCTTGCAAATTATTTGATAAAAACTTTCCTTCTTTTCTACTTCTCTAAACTTCTCTCTGCTGAATTTTAAATGTTTTGGTCCAAATAGAGTCCTCTAAACTTAAGGTGCCCTCACTAAAATATTGATTACGTTAGATTGTTGTATTGCTATGTACTTATGCATATGATTTGTTTTGGATCTTTGTAATGATTGTTGGTGTGTAGTAGTCCCACGACTGCTATGGCACCTTGTGTTAACAAACTAAATTTTATAATTATCATAAATACATTTAGCTGGGGTTTTCATTATCTCATCACCTCAATCTTGCCCTTGGTCATATCAGATGGCGCATATCAGGAATGGCCCTAGGGACAACAACTAGAATGGCGCCAATGAACAGAATGGTGCCGGAGGTAATGGTCAGCACAGCAACAACCAACCACAGCTGCCACCACCACCACCAGTCTACGATCAAGTGCAGATGGCCACCATGCAGACGCAGATGATGCAGACCATGGCCCAGATAATGACCAGCATGCAGCAGATGCAGCAGCAGTTCCAGCAGGCACCCGTTGCACCAGAAGCACAGCCACCTCGGCCGCAGGATACTTTCAGGAGGTTCATGCTCACTCAACCTCCTGTCTTCAAGCATGCTGTGGAGCCACTTGATGCAGATGATTGGCTCTAGACCATTGAGAGCAAGCTGGAGATTGATCATTGCGAGGGCCGTGATATGGTCCTCTATGCTGCCCATCAGTTGCAGGGTGAGGTGAAGAAATTGTGGACAGCCTACACAACCGCCCATGAGAATGCTCAGACCATTACATGGGAGAAATTTCATCGCAGCTTCCGGGCCCACTATGTGCCGTCCAGAGAGACCAAGGTAAAGCGCCAGGAGTTCTTGGAGCTCAAGCAGGGTGGGACGCTAGTTCGTGGCTATCTCACCCGGTTCACTCGGCTCGCCCGCTATGCTCCCGATGATGTCAACATTGATGAGAAGAAGCAGGATTGTTTTAGGAGAGGCCTGAATCAGGGAATCCGCTATGCTCTGGCCTCCAATGACTACTCGTCATTCCAGAAGCTGGTGGACAAGGCCTTTGTTGTTGAGAGAGAAAAGCAAGGCATGGAGGCAGTTCGGAAGAGGAAGATGACTTCCCAGGGTCAGTCCTCTGGAAGCAATGCACGTGCCCACTTTAGCCAGCCTGGGTCAGACAGGCAAGGAGGCCATTTCCATCAGCAGAAGAACTTTAGACAGCAGGGTCAGCCTCAGCAGCAGCAGCGCTAGCACTACCAGGCACCTCGCCAGGTTACTACAGCTCAACAGCAGACCCATCCAACACAGGGTTCTGGTCAGATCGGCCCTTGCTACAAGTGCCATCAGATGGGACATCTCACCAATCAGTGTCCCAACAAGCAGTAGGGTCCACCGCAGTAGAGTCGCAATGGTGGGCAGATCGTGAGGCATGGTAAGGTGAACCATGTGGCCATGGAGTCAGCTCAGCAGGCTCCCGATGTGGTGATGGGTACGTTCTTTGTTGATTCTCATGTCGTTACGATATTATTTGATTCTAGAGCTTCACATTCTTTCATATCGTCCCAATGCGTAACAAGAAACAACATGCCTAGAGTTTTGATGAAAAATCAATTATTAGTTAATACTCCAGGAGGGAAGATGATATCAAGGCATCTATGCCTGAATGTAAGCATAGGCATAAGGGGGTAGTTTACCCTTTCTCTCTCATTGTGCTAGGAATCAAATGGATTAGATGTGATCTTGGGAATGGATTGGTTGACCAAGGATCAAGGAGTGATAGATTGTGCTCGTAGGACTATCAAGGTGATGCAACCAGATGGCACTGAGGTTAAGTACCAAGCCGCATCAGCGCTCGCAGGAGATGTTCAAGCCAATCAAGTGGAAGCAGTCGATGATATTCGAGTGGTGCAGGATTTTCCCGATGTCTTCCAGGAATTGCCAGGTATGCCACCAGATCAAGATTTTGAATTTGAAATCAATCTAGTACCTGGCACAGTACCTATATCTAAAAGACCTTATAGAATGGATGCTAATAAATTAGCTGAGCTAAAGGAACAGATCTAGGAGCTCCTAGAAAAAGGTTTTATCCGTCCTAGTACGTTGCCTTGGGGAGCCCCCGTGATTTTTGTTCCGAAGAAAGATGGAAGTGAGCGAATGTGCGTCGATTATCGAGCACTAAATGAATCCACTATCGAGAACAAGTATCCCATTCCTCGAATTGATGATCTATTTGATCAGCTCAAGGGTGCACATGTGTCCTCCAAGATTGATTTGAGATCGGGCTATCATAAGCTGAAGATTCGAGAAGCTGACATTCCTAAGACCGCATTTATGTCTCGATATGGATTATACGAGTACACGGTGATGTCTTTTGGATTGACAAATGCTCCAGCGTACTTCATGTACCTCATGAACATGGTCTTCATGGAATATTTAGACAAGTTTGTGGTGGTATTCATTGATGATATTTTGATATTCTCCAAAAATAAAGAAGAGCATGAAGAACATTTGAGATTGGTTCTTCAGAAGCTAAGGGATCATCAACTATATGTCATGTTGACAGTCGTTAAGTACCAATTTTATACCATCAACTAATGCCTAGGGAAGATCAACAATAGAAGCATAGGGGTTATTACTGACAAATTCCATGAGTTTTGGTGAATTGTGTATTTTCCAGGGATTATTCCAGAAAGACTTAAAAGAAGGGTTAAAGTGCTTAATTACCACGAAACTTAACCGCCAAGGAAACATCATCACGAAGACCCTAGGAAGAGTGTAGAACACACCCGAAGCAAGCGGAGGCCCGCACTTGGCCAGGTGGGTGTTGACGATGGATATACCATGCAAATCCACATTCAAACATCGTCAACAGACCTCGGATTCAAGGGAGAATAAACATATCATGAACATATTTTATCAATAACTAGTTCCACTTGTACTCTTAGCTTATGAATGCAGAGAAGATCAAACAGAGCTGAAATGAGCACTTGGAGCCCAACTAAGTGGTTCGGTCGAACCACAAATTTGGGAACCAAGTTATGACACTTCAACAAATGACACAAGGGACCACATGGAAGAGAGTGGAGCACCTGGAGGGCCCACAGGTGGTTCGGCCGAACCACAAGTGGGGCCTACCAGGGCTCTGCTGACATGGCATGATCCGTGTGATTTCCTATCCAGCTCAATTTCACCTTCGGATCAAAGCTGTGTTTCCAATCAACGGTGGAAGATTAAAGCACATGGATCAAGGCATGAACCGATAGAATCAAGACAAACCAAGTACATAGACATATTCTATGACAGATGAGGACACTGGTGGTGGGCCCACCTTGCCATAGGTGGACCCATGGTGGGCCCAGGCCACCGACGTGCCCCACCGACCTCCTGCATGACTTCCACGTGATGAATTCACCACTGCCATCCATCTTGAGGTGGTTCATCCAAGGGAGGAGAGGCAAGGAGCACACGGATCATTGACAGTGGCGCCCCTTAACTCTCCCCTATAAATAGAGGCAGCCATCACCCTCTTCAACACACCCAAGATACACAAGAGCCACAAGAGACAAGAGAAGCTCCACTCTTTAGTAGTAGTAGTAGTAGTATTAGTCTAGTGTGGGAGTTAGAGTCAAGTCGAGCTATGCTCGGAGTCTCCGGAGTCATCTGCTAGAGAGTCTGATATAGCTCTTGTACCTGTCCTTCTGTAAGACTTTACCTTTATCAATATATTATGTTTACTTTACTTTACTAAGTCTCTACTTAGTGCATTACTATTCTTTATAGTATTGTTGTGTTTTGTCTTAACTTATAGTTGAGTTATATTAGATAGCGATCCTGTAACCAGCTCACGTGTGTAGTTCATCGCCTGTCATAGGGTGCTTTAGTTGTTGGTACGCAACTAGAGTAGTAAGGCTTAGTGTAAGCATGGTGCTTAGACTAGATCTTGCCTTTGAATGCTACTTGCCACATGGATTGTTTGTGGGTGCTAGCAGGTGGTGATAGCCCTGTCTAGTCTTAGTATCCCTCCACATGTTTTAGGCAAGTTCTTAAAAGGTAGGCTCCTATAAGAGAATAGCCGCTTCGGGTAGAGGTTATATCCCCTACTGCCTCGCCTATCCCCTACACACCAGAAGTAAGTGTCGCACCTGGTTTTCCAAAGAATACCAAGCGCTAACTATATGTGTGCCCAGGATGTCCACAAGACACATATAGTGACAAATATGGAGATTATCAAAGAACAATGCTTTATTGCATATTGAGACATTGTTACAACAAAACTTACATCTATTACAAAAGCATAGAGGAATCTAATCTTAATCTTCTCTTCGGGACTCCATTACTCCACAGGGACGATTGACTGGGGGAGCACTCGCCTAGTACTCATGAAAACTCATTTGAACTCCTCACTTGATCCACTATCTGGTACCCATCCATGATTTTTGTTGATTGTAAAGCAAGCGTAAGCGCACCATGCTTAACAAGTATAACAAAGGGGTGATGAAGGCTCAAAGGCTTGACACTGTTTGACTGTGGTTAGCAATTTTACGTTGATCAAGTTGTATTTATCTTAATTCTACTTTTAAGGAGTAACCCATCCCAGATGAAAACATAATTGAATCAATATTTATCACATCCATTCTTTAAGGTAAACAAGAAACATTAATCATGAAGGATCCAGGCCGCTCGTGTCCGTGAGCATGGCTGATATATCAGATGAAAGAATTCTGCAGAATTTGTACAACTTTACCCGCCGAGTCGTGATTCCCATATGCCGGGGGTAGCCAGCCCCACTACACCTCCTCTCTGGAACTATGGCAGAGTTTCACTACGAAATCTTTCACTAGGCACCCTAACAAGTTAGTGGCCGCGAGATTTTAGCGGCAAGTGTGCATAGACGTATCCTCCTCAAAAACTAGAACATGTGTAAGTGGTCGCAGCACAATACACGAGGCAGGAACATCCATGACTCCACGAGGCACCCCCCTCTGGCGCCTTTCGGTAACCACTAACAAGCTAGAGACGCACTAGTTATGATTAAGACCAGAGCCATTTAGTCCTCGGGGTTGTACGGAACCTCCTAGGTGGCCACTTCAGGATTAAGCCCCTAATACCTTGTTGCTAAAAAGCATCATTTTATCATATTGCATATACCATTAATAAGTTAAATAATTAATCTTGTTTTCCGCGGCAGCAAACTATCCAAATGCATACCAACCCCATAGGTAACAAGGATATGTGGTACAAGAATAAACTAGGTAAGTTCCTAGGGTTCATCAAATTAGTACATGCATATATGAATGATTAATAGTTCATATGTTCAAGGAAACCTTTGTTAGACTTGCCTTCCAAATGCTTTTCAAACTCTCCACATCTTCCGGATCATCTTTGCATAGCTCCACATCTAACGATTGCAACAACAAGTACAAGCACCATAATGAAACCTAGAAACAATACACCAATCATTACAAAAAAACATAAAGGTTTTAAAACACGTAGGGCTTGTAACTACGATCGCTTGAGCGCAAAAACTACTAAAGAAATACATTTTAAAAGACATGAAAGTTCCAAGGTGGAAGTTGAATTGTATGATAAATGATAGGAATGTAATATATCTGATGGATAGGACATTATGAATAATTAAGTAAGCATATAGAGATTTAATTAAGGGCAAGATCACATGGAAATGACTATGTAATCTTGATGAGAGGGAAGTTATACGTGGAAATTGCTATGAATGAGTGATATGGTATGGTTATATAATATCAAGAATGTTTATGTCTGGTCATAGAACATGATGAGGCAAGAACAATGGTGGTAGTTGGCATAGTTGGAATTTGTTAATAGCGAGGTGATCATACATACATGGCGAAAAGTGAAGATCAACCTGGCTCATGTTATACAAGCTCCATTAGGATATGAGGATGATCATTTGCATTTTTAAGTGGACACTTGGAATATGTTTTGACAAGTGGCTGCACTAGGGTGGGGTTTGATCGATGAGAGACACAACTACAATGAATTGTGCACTGACTAAACATGCCAGCGCAGTGGGTAGCGGTGGTTGTGATGACCGGTTGCATGTTTATAATAGAACCAAATGGTGATCCATTTTGTGGGGCTGTTAGGTACTGTGCGAGTGTGTTTTGGAAAAAGGGCAAGTCTTTTGGAGTAGTGCTGAGCCGAGAAACGCGATTGCAAAACAGATGGCATGGCTGTTTGGACAGTAGAGGCAGCAAGCACTATGGACATGATATCTCCACCTTCATGGCACGAATGGTGACCAAAACATGCAGAGTCATGTGCTAGGATATTATGGACATGTTGGTTGAACGGTTTGGTGATTTGGATAGTGGATTAGCGAGGAACGCCAATGCATTGCAGAGCGGTTCAGCAGCTAGGAAAACAGAGCAGTGAATCATGGAGACGACGATATCTCTGGCATATGAACTCATATGGCTACTGAAATTTTATTGAAGAATGTACAGGTTCATGATACACATGGCGGTACAAAAGATTTGACAAATGGAGTCACGGATTGTCAGGAACACGCATGCCAATTAGCAACAGTGCTGCTGCGTGGCAGCAGGGACAGCGAGGACCAAAAGTATGATATCTCTTTCAACTTGGATCCTATGGCCATGAAATTTCTTAGAGGCATGTGCAAGGATGATATCTACCATGTGGTCAAAGGTTTTGATGCTTGGGCTCATGGTTTGCTGGAGATCACCGTTGCAAATAAAATGTTGTGTGACTGTTGGGACAACATGGGTAGTGAGCATTGCAGTCTCGATAATTCAGCCATCGTGGCATGTATAGGCAAACCATATTTCAGAGACATATGCAAGGATAATATTTACATGCTGCATGAAGGGTTTGATTATTTTACAAGTGCTTGATGAGGAGCATCACTACCATTTAGATGTGCACTGCTGCTGAAACAGCAGAGATAGCGACCACGGAAAAGATTGTTTCTCTTTAGTATCAACTCCTATGACCCAACCAAATTGCAGGAACATGTGCAACTTCGATATCTATATCATGATAAAAGGGCTCAATTACCGGAGGCCTAGATCAATGGGAACATGAATGCCAACCGACGGCATCACTGCTGTTCGCAAGGGACAGAGACATGATTGTGAGGAAACTTCTCTTGATTTCGACCACACATAGTTATATTGTTCTCATATTGGAGTTAGCTGCAGCAGAGGGGTTGACGGGGGCTGGCATCGACGATCAGTGATGGCAGGGTCTGCGATCGCCGGGACAGCGCCGATTCCACTTCAGAGATGATCCACGCTACATGAGAGATCAAAGCGATCGATGAGAGGTGCTTGAGCAGCAAGGTCAGAGAGAGGAAAGGGACGGACGACCTCACTGTGTATGCAGCCAATGTGCCCCGAACAGAGGGAGATGGTGACGACATCTTCGACGTGTTCAGGCTTCGGGATGAGAGGTTCAGCGGCAAAAGGAATCGCAGCAGCAAAGGCTCTGTATTTTTATTACAGGAGGGTGAGATGAAGGGGCAGCCATGGATGGTCTTGGGTTCCTTCTAGTTTTAACATGTGATGTGGAGATGCCATTAGAGAGAGAGAGAGCTCTGGAAGAGGTGGACACCAGGGCTGCAAGTATGGATTGGAGGCAGTGAGGGATTTCTAGGAGTCGAATGAGAGAGGGGAAGGGAGGTGCTATTATGCCTATGCGTGAGGGATGGAGGAAAAGGAGAGGCTGTTCTTATGTGCATGCATGCAATTGAAAGGATGGAATTAGGAAGGAATTTAAAGGGAGGTTTAACCAAGGGAATTAAAGGATGCATTAGGGGCTGCTCTTATTGTTTTCTTTTCTCTTTGCATGAGGCAAAGGATGGCGTGGTGCAGCAGCAGGAGGAGTTGCATGTCTATTATTTACTCA
The DNA here is from genome assembly GCA_038502445.1 of Eremochloa ophiuroides. NCBI lineage: Eukaryota > Viridiplantae > Streptophyta > Magnoliopsida > Poales > Poaceae > Eremochloa > Eremochloa ophiuroides. The sequence continues at coordinate 29,955 of JAHLJS010000274.1, forward strand.
TGCATTTGAGAGGTGGTGGAACAATGGATTAAGTGGAGAACTAATGGTGCTGTTTTGCATGTCATCAACCAGGGAAGTGTTATCAATTTTTGTTGTGCATGTTGCAAGGAGAGAGGGAGAGATATGGCTGTTATTTTCTACATGGATGCATGCAACTGAAGAGACTGCAAAGCCATGAAAGAGACAGGGGAATTAAGTGGCTATGGAATTAAGTTTTGCTGTTATTTCCATGAGGGAAGGAGAAGGTGGCACACAGAGAGGAGATGGCAGCATCTTCACATAAAGGAGAGGATAAGATATTATCGTTGCATGCAAATGAACAGGAGGAGAGAAACTGATGGTGTAAAGGGTGTTGTTAAAAAATATAATTATGGAGAGATTGAAGAGAGACATGCAAATGAAGTTAGGACCAGGGAATTAAGAGAGTAAGCATTGGATGCTGCAATTTTTGCATGAGAGTAAATAGAGGAGGCGCAATAGAGAGAACGAGGAAGTATTCTCCACGTGAAAAGATAGGAGGAGAAATTGCTATTTTCTCCATGTACGCATGTAAATGAAGAAGATAGAATAAGGAGTAAAGACAAGAGAGTTTGGTGTAGGAAATAAACTAAGGAATGAATGAGTGCATGAATTTCTGCATGAGGAGAAGGGAGAGGCATGCGTCCAGTAGGAGGAAGTGGGCAGCCTTGGGGAGGAGCTGCTCTTTACTATGCATTTCAATAGAGAGTTAAGAAGGGAAATTAGAGAGTGGAATTGTGATGAATATTGAGATGGGTCCAAGAGATTAGAGGAAGAAGCATCAGTGTTGTTATTTTCACATGAGAGAGTGACAACGAGCAGTAGCAGGAAATGCATGTTGCTCTTTACACATACGTTTGAGTGGTTGGAAATTTATGAAGTAAATAGGAATTTTAAGGAGAGATGGACCATTTGATTAAGGGAAGAACTAATATTGTTATCCTTGCATGTGAGTCAGCGGAGGGCGACATTTTTCACAATAAACAGAGGTGAAGCGGGTTTGGGCTTGGTTCAAAATGCGGAGAAAATTTGGATGTGTGGGCCAAAAATTGATCCATTAGCGAAAAGAGAGAAGTGCAGGTTGTCATGATAGGCCAGATGAAAGCACACGGTCAACATTATTTAAGATTCATTTGTTTGGATGGATAAGATGAGAAAAGATTGGCCTGATGAATTCATGGACCACAAATGGACTGACAGCTCTAGAAGGAAAATAAAGGAGAGAGAGAGAGAGAGGGAGAACATATCATGCTAGATGTTCGTAGGATAATGAGTTTTGGATATTGATTTGGCATTTGGGAAGATGAGGTAGGGATCAAACCTAGGCATAATAGAAAACATTTAAATTCATTTTTCAAACATAAACACTATGCAAAAGCATGAATGCAACAAACCATTAAATTGAATTGCAAAAATTTTAGAAACACACATTTTCGACTATCTAGAATATCAACAACTTAGCTAAAGTTAGGAAAATTTTAGAAAAATGATAAAACCATTTAATGTTGTTTAGTGTGTTCTAGGTCACGTCCTAAAATAGAAATTTTGGGGTGTGACAACACTACCCCCCTTAACAGGAATCTCGTCCCGAGATTCGCTGATGCTACACTCATTACAAAGAGCCAAATCATACATGGGCACAATAACAAAACAATCAAGCATGCTATGACACACTAACATGATATGGTCCTTAAAAGAGCACACTAACACTCAACTTAGCATCGTTACTAGCGTAAAAAGCGCCTGGGTAAAGACCTTCCAAGATAAGGTTCGGGATATATGATCTCGGACTCTTTATTCTTGAGGGTTGTGCCTCTTGTCAACGTAGAACCCACAACATCATAGGCATCTTCATGAACCTTGGAGAAACATGGGGTTTTCAATAAAAATATTTTTATTTTTCACAAAGCATCAAGGGAAGCAAGTGTAGAATTTTATTATCAAATTAGGTTTGTAAATCGACCATTTCTAACTAGGTTGAGCGTCCTACAGTCAACATTGCTTTGATACCAATCTGTTGCACCTGGTTTTCCAAAGAATACCAAGCGCTAACTATATGTATGCCCAGGATGTCCACAATACACATATAGTGACAAATATGGAGATTATCAAAGAACAATGCTTTATTACATATCGAGACATAGTTACAACAAAACTTACATCTATTACAAAAGCATAGCGGAATCTAATCTTAATCTTCTCTTCGGGACTCCATTACTCCACAGGGACGATTGACTGGGGAAGCACTCACCTAGTACTCATGTGTTGGCACAAAATCTGGTTCTTGTGTCACAACACACCAGCGAAGCCGGATACGATCTCAAGAGCGTCAGAGCTTTCAAGATCCAGCTAGCTTCAAACCCGAACGGAGAGTGCCGATAACCCTCAGGCGTGCCAGTCAATTTGACCTGCAATTGACAAGAAAAAAATAGTAATCAGTAATCACAGGGTGGAACTAACGGTGTGTCCAGGTAGTTCCAATTATGTGGCTCTGTGAGCCGATTCAATCAGAAATCGACTAAAGAGTCGATTCCGGCATGTATACGTGTTTGGCCACGGAAATAGATACTGAATTGATGCATAATCGATTGATATGTATGATCAGATAGAACAATCTACATTAAACAAGTTTATGCAGCACAATCGATTAATGTTAATATTTCAAATCATTCAGTTCAGGCTGTCTGAACGTCAAACAGACAGAAATCGGCTATTTAACCGATTCGGCAGGGAACAATCGGTTAACTGGTTTTTCTCGTGAAGCACAACTGCATCGGCTAATTAGCCGATCCAGAGTTCGTGAAGCAGAAAACTTGGCGGTGACTAGTCCCAAGTATAAATCTGAAACTGATACGAAGCTGGTCTAGAAGGCCTGCGGCTTTATACCAATTTAGATTTATTTTCGAAAGTAACCACAAGTAGATCTAAAGGAATACAAAACTGGTCTAGAAGGCCGGCGGCTCTATATTCATTCAGATCGACTCTTGCTAAGCTCTCTCATCACGTACGAACAAGATTACGATAATACTAGGCCGAATCGAATAAATATCATAACAAAGCATAAACATGGACGGAATATAATGAACATTCTCTCATGTAGATCTGAGGCCAATACTATGCAATCTTGATCGGGCAAAGAGATGTTATACAGATAAATAAATAATAAACAACAAATAACATCTTGATAACTTAATGAATCTAACTAAATTGCCATATTTAGCTAGAGCCGATAAGTAATCCATGCATGCAAACTATCTCAATCTATAGCCTGTCTACCGGATGACATTAACTAATAGATTAATCAAGCAAACAAACACGAATCGATAACTAATCCGCGCGTGAAAATCATCCTAATCTGCATCTCGTCCACCGGATGACGGTTAACACAGATTGATCGAGTAAACCAGCGTGAATCATCCTTGACTCACTATGCTTCCCGCGTCCACCGGATGACACCAAAGAAACAGAGCTTAGCAAGGACCCTGGTCCGCCATGCTTCCGCGTCCACCGGATGACGCTAAAAGGACATAGTTTAACAGGGGGTTGACGATACTTACAAGCAATCCTGCGTCCACCAGATGACACCCAGCCTGGATAAAGTAACTCGCCGGACTCGACTGACTCTAGGGTTTGTTGGCCGGAGCCGAAAGTTGTGTTGTATTGATGTTGTGTTTTTGATATCAATGGCTGAGGGCTTATATTTATACCCTGAGCGGAAGAAGATAGAGTCCTAGTCGAATTACAACTTATCAATAGATAAGGAAACTAACAAACTATCCTATATCTAAGGTAACTTGGAGTCCAACCTTCCCTTTCCATAATAGACTCCGATCGTGATCGCACCCTGGCGGCGTGGACTCTGGATGATGTCATCAATACTGACACTGCACGACTCCTGTCACCTTGGCCCGATAACCGATTCACCGTGCAATCGGCTGTTTCCTTCCTTCCGCTGGACGGAATCTGCTTCCGAGATCGGCTATCTTCCTCTGGTATCGGCTATCGGCTCCCAGTCCAAAATTTGGTGTTAACACATGCCCCCCAATTTTGGAATAAACCGGTTTATTCCGAAATTAGCGCTTGAGCCTTCAAATAGTCAAACTGAAGCTTCCCTCTCGGTGCTTCAAACTTTTGCACCAAAACGAAACCCTAAACAGTCGCAATATCCGCCACGGGCTTCAATCCGCCGCCGTCAACTTCGATTCGCCGCCATCAAGCCATCCCTGAGCTAATGGCGACTCCATCCGAGGTCCCTGAGGTATCAATTTTATCGAATCCACCTCCTGATTTGTGAATCCCTCTTCAACCTTACTGAATACGAGTTTCAAATCCAGGTACTGAGGAATGATATTCTGATTCTGCTGATGGAAATCCCCAACGCCTACTATCTGGGTCCGATGGGCGATCCGGTCCCCAAAGATTTCATCGTTCAAGAAACCAACCAGTTCCCATTCCGAAGCTCCATGATGGGCGCTTCTTCCTGGGCCAAGTCCTTCAGAAACTGGCCGAGCGTACCTGCTGGATGGAGGGACTGGTTTCGCCGCGTCGCGGCGAAGAAACGCGCGGACTGGGAGATGCGCCATCTGAGCCAATGTCTTGATCTATCATTATCAGAGATGGCAAAGAATGAACCGCTCCTGATAGCCGCCAGTCATTTTTGGTCCAACTCCCTGAACGCTTTTGTATTCGGAGACGGTCCAAAAACCATTACCCTGGGCGATATCCACATGCTCACCGGGCTTCAAATCACTGGATCGTATGACTTCTAGGATCCCTGCACCAGTGGCAAGAAGGACCCGTACTTCCCGAAGCTAGACACATACAAAGGGTGGAGTGGCTATGTTCAACACCACCAGAAAACCTCTTCTTCCGTCAGCGAGAAAGAACACGTCGCGTTTTTGACCATGTGGCTTGAGAGATTCGTGTTTTGTGGTGCCACTGCCAGACCAGCATACCCTTATCGGGTCTTGGCAGAGAAACGGGCTCAAGGGCACTCCATCCCCCTGGGCAAACTCCTGTTGGGTGCAGCATACAGGCTTATGAACCGAGTGTTCAGCTCCTTGATCATAGGTGAAGAAGTACAATGCATAACAGGCCCTTGGTGGCTAGTACAGCTGTGGCTCAACCTGTATCTGCACAAGCTGGTAAGAACACAACTCCAGGGCCTCAGCTTTCCATCCACCGAGTACTCAGAGGAAGAGGATCCAAAAACCAGAGGCTGTCAAAGCTATGGTGAAGCTGCTTCTGCCACAACCATCCCAACTACAAAGAGCAACATGCTGGAAACATTATACAGGGGCTTGGGACCAAAGGTTACTACCTGGTTCCCCTATGAGGATGAAGATGAATTTCCAGCACCCTCCAGCTTCAAGTTCAACAACGGGTTCTCTGATGATGAGGCTACCAGAATCCTGAATGCAATCATAAAACCTTGTGCCTTGCTATTAGACTTCAAACACCTTCGGAGCGCAAGCGGCAAGCCAACTAGCTATCCCTCTTATGAATTTTATCACGCAAACATAACGGCAAGACAGCTAGGCTTTGGCCAATTGCCTCCTCGGCTCCCTTTCTTGAGTACCTTGAAACCCAGGGAGAACGTTACAGAGCTCCTTGAGGCTGGCAGAATTTTTCAACTTGGAGCAAATCTTCCCACATTCTCGCCGAAGCCGTGGAATCAAGTCTACATCACCCATCAGAGTTTTGATGACTGGTGGCAGCGATGGCACGCTCACCTGTTTTGCCAGACTGTCCATGACAAGTGCAGAGCCCTGGACTCGAACTTTAAATCTTCCCGAGCAGTAAGTGTTCTCAGCCGATTCCAGTAAAAACGGCTTTAGTCAAACATGTTATCTGACAGATGTTTCTCGCAGGACTCATCATCCAATCTACCAGAGCGAGTGGAATACTATCCCCCTTGTCCGACAGCGAGGCTAGGTTCTCGAGCACCGACGCTGCGACAACTAATGTCAGGCCCTGTTATACTGACACCCCCTTCTGCCTCAAAATGACCAGATGCATCTCAGCTTCAAAAGCAAGCACCCAAGAAACGTCGTTCGATAAGAAAAGTTCAGGTATCCAGAACTGGCATCGACCTTCCTTTACTGTAGTATGCTCTGATCCCTAAATTGGCTCTTTACCAGGTGAAACCCCAGCCGATTCAAGATATCTCAGGAGAGAAACAGGCCGAAGAATCACCAGAATCCACCGGCCATGAAGAGTCAGCTGCTCAAAAAGAAAGGATCCAGGAAGAAGGAGCCAAAACTCAGGTACTACTCATTGGGCTTTTCTCTTCTCGACGCAGATACCCTGGTTGACCAAATCTTCTTTTCAAAAATATAGCCGAACAGCCCTTCCGACGAAGTCTGGGTGAACCTTGAAGGGGAGGAGTCTCCCCCTGAGAGGAATCCAGGTAACTCCTATTCGGCTGTTAGCAATTATCCTTGCTTCCATACTGCTCTTACTCCTGGTTTGGAGAAACCCATCTGCCTGAGACAATGAAAGCTGAGGATCCGCATGCCGCAGGAGACAAAACTGTCTTAGTCGAACAAGCAACATCGGCATCAACCCTACAGACCTCAGGCCTCATTCAGGTATCCTGTCTCTGCCAGAAAACAATTAATCTATATTGTACCCTTTCTGATGAGAGAATGTATGTATTGCAGGTACGAAAGCCTTCGTCTCCCGGCTATTCATTTGAAATAGAAGAATTTTGCGATAGAGACGAACTTGCCTCTTCCTTTGAGAAGCTTTTAGAGCCAGATTTTAGCAATCGGCTGAGTGCACTTCTACCCCACCTAGAGGGTGATCTAGTTGCTCTGGCCTCCAATCCTGGACTGGTTGATCAAATAATCAAACTTGTCCAGCAGCAAACCAATTTGACAGCCTTAAAATCCCTGCAGAGACTCGGTGATCTTAAAGTTACAGCATCAGGGATTATCACTGCTCATGGGAATCTGGAAGAGCTTGAACAGCTGAGGAACAATAAATCGGCCAACAGACAAGAGGCCACTGGATTAGCCGATCGAGCCAGGCTGCTCAAATCTTCAATCGGCACAGCTGAAACAGAACTGGAAACACTGAAAACGAAACAAGACCACTGAGAGAAGAACTGGAAGCAGTTCAGTCGGCTATCAGCGAGCACGAAATCACCATTTCCACCAGCACGATCGAGCTCTCCCAGAAAAAGAAGGAAATCAGCAGCTTGGTCGTTGCAGGCAGGAAGACATGCCAACGCCTGGATCTGTTGCAGTCCACTGAAAATCGAGATCAACAATTGTTGCAGGCTGGCCATGCGCTCCGTGCTGAATTAGTGGAACTGATCCGATCTTTATTGACTTTGTAACGTGATGGATATACTACTTGGCATGTTCTTTTCTATTTGCAACTTTGTTCTCGTGCTGTTTCATCTTGAGTTTGAACATTTAGCCTGATCTGCCTTTAGATTCGCACCTTAATATCGGCTTCGTCCTGTTTCGAATCGACTTGTTCGGCCTGATACGTTTCTGCATGCGAATCGGCTCTCAGGCTTGCATTGTACCTTAAAATCGATTACTCAGCCTGATCTGTTCTACATACGAATCGGCTTGCGGGCCTGCGTCTTAGCATCGGCTTTGTTCTGCTTTCCCTTAGAATTAACCTCTCAGCCTGATTCACTACGAATCGGCTTGTGGGCACTCACAATAGGATCGGCTAGGCAGCCTGATTCAAAGACCCGATCGGTGTGCAACTACTGACGGCGGCGCTTCGTCTCCTTGATCTGGCAACTGTTCTGGATTCAAGAAACGCGGATTAACCGCAACCGAAAATCCGCCGCGTCGTCTCGCCTTCCGAGGAGGAAACCGTCTCGATGCCCTCATCTTTATAATACACGCTCGGCCTGAGCGAGCAACCACAACATCAAAGCCTTTGCTCACCCGACCTTCTCTCCTCAGATCAGAGAAAACAAATCCCCAAAACCAAATCCATGGCTAGCGACGGAAACCATGGCAAGCGGCCGGCCTCGGGTTCCGCCGAAGGTGACAACTTCAACCGGAGCCTGCGAGCCATGGGTGAACAGAGGCATCACCTGCGAGCCTGGTTAGGGTAAGGCTGCTGCTCACTTCTTGATACATTGATCTGATCTAATCTGACCATCACCGTCTTGCGCAGTGATGTGGGAACTGCCGGCGTCGGAGGTTCGGGAACCGGTGCCGGGCCGTCTCAGGCCGTCCCTACAGCCGCTAGAGCTACACCTGGCGCGGATGCCGCTGCTGACCCGTATCACGGCTGTCGTCGCTGGGTGATGCCCCGGCAGTTAGCCATCTTCAGCAGGTAAATCAGTCTGTAACTAAGACATTGGTTTTCTTTCGATTCTTACACATCTGCTTCTTTGTCAACCTTCAGTCAGGCCCACGTGATTCCTTTCCCACCAGGAGCACTGATTGGCGTGGACACCCGGCCTCTCCGAACTGTGCCTCCTCAGGAACCCCCTCAAGATCCAGCCCCGAGCGCTGGATCAGAAACGGGGTCTTCTGACGAGTCCTACACCGCCGACGACGGTCGCCGATTCCATCACTAGATGGTGGAGTACCGTAACCTCTACTCAGAGGCTACGAAGGAGAATGGCTAGCTGCAGGGTGTCAACGAAGCCCAAGCCGCTGCCCTTAAGGCTGCCAAAACCGAGGTGGCCAGGGTGCAAGCCCAGCTCGCCGAATCGGACGCTGCAGCGGCCGGTAACATCTTGAATTGTGATGCGCTGACGATCACCTTCATGCTGACACTTCTTTCTTTTGCAGCCCTGACCGCACAGCTTGAAGAGTTGCTTGTGGCCGCCGAGACCGCCGCCAATGCCATCAATGCCCGTGGCAACACGCAGGCGGAGCGGCTCCTGGATGTTCACCACCGTGTCTCCCAGGTGGCCATGGCCGGCGTTCGTCACGGCGCCACTGGGGCTCTCACAGCCGCGCGACTCCGCTCCGGCATTGCTCTGGAGGCCGTCGAGCCCGGGTTCCCGGTGGGCCAGAATATGGAGGAGGCCAGCGCCCAACTGGCGAACTTCTTCCCTCACGCCGACGAGGTCGTGGCTGTCACCGACGCCCAGGACATCATAGACAAAGCCACGCATGATTAGAATGTAATAGGGCTCCTGTAAGCACAATCAGAAATAAAACTTTCTTCAAAAAGTATCAATCTGATTTCCATATGTGTCCGGATACATATATTTTTTCCTTTATTATTTTTATTTTTTGGACTAAAGGCGATGCTTATCGCATCGGCTGTTACACCCCATAGAGGGTATTTCATTTTTATGCTAAGGGTGACTCGTTACTACGATGTCGGCCATTTTTGTCCGAAAGGCGACCCGCTTACACAGCATCGGCTGTTAGAGCCAGATTCACATGAATCGGCTATCACCCCCCAACTGGGATGCTAGGGTAGTATTTCTTCAGATGCTTCCCATTGATGGCCCTGGTGAATCTCTGTCCTTCTAAATCCTCAAGGATGTAAGCATTACTCGGGGCGCATTCAACCACACGATACGGGCCTTCCCAGTTTGTCGACCACTTACCGAATCGGCTATCTTTCGTACCAATAGGCCGAATGACTTTCCATACTAGCTCTGATTCGGTGAAGCTCTTGCTTCTTACCTTAGTGTTGTAATACTTGGCCACCCGTACCTTGTTCCTTTCAATGTATTCCAAAGCCTTAAGCCGATGACAGTGCAAATCTTCTAGACTGTCCATCATAATGTCTTTGTATTCACCGGCTGTAAGCTTGTTTTGCAACGTGACGCGCCGTGTCTCAGACTGAATCTCCCATGACAGGACAGCAGCGTGTCCATAGACTAGCTCATAAGGTCAAGCTTTGATCGATCCATGCTGTGCCATGCGATATGCCCATAGCGCCTCACTCAGATGCGAATACCATTTTCTGGGGTTCCGCTCAATCTTTTTCTTGATGACCTTGATCAAAATTTTATTGGAAGCTTCTGCTTGTCCGTTGGCCTGGGCATAATACGGCGATGAATTATAAATCTTGATGCCCATGTCGTCGGCAAAGGTCATAAACTCCTTTGAAGTGAACATTGTCCCCTGATTGGTTGTGATCGTCTAAGGTATGCCAAACCTGTAAATAATGTGCTCCTTTACAAATTCGATCATGTCAGCTGAAGTGGCGTTCCTCAAAGGAATGGCTTCTACCCACTTGGTGAAGTAATCAGTCGCCACCAGGATCCATTTGTGACCCTTGCTCGACGGTGGGTAGATTTGGCCGATTAGATCAATACCCCATCCTCTAAACGGCCATGGCTTGATTATAGGATTCATAGCAGAGGCTGGAGACTTCTGTATATTTCCGAACTTCTAGCATTCTTGACACCCTTTATAATATTTAAAACAATCTTCTAGCATCGTAGGCCAATAGTAACCAGTCCTCCTGATGATCCACTTCATCTTGTGAGCCGATTGATGTGCACCGCAGACTCCATCGTGTACTTCGCTCATCAGCTTCACTGATTCCTCTGTCCCCAGGCATTTGAGTAGCACTCCTTCAACAGTCTTGTAATACAACTGACTATCCAGCAACACGTACTTGGTGGCTTTGTACCTTAGCTTTCTATTGACCCGTTGTGAAGGATTTGCCAGGTAACCTGCTATCTCGCCCCTCCAGTCATCAGCTGATTGCTCGCTGTTGCAAATCTCCTGCATCGGCCGATAACCCGACGCGTTCTGCGCCAGCCGATTAGCCTCCTGGTTCTGGGCCCTGGGGATGTGACAGAGAGATACCGACATGAACTTCTTGATGAGAGCTTGGCACTGATCATAATAGCCTCTGAGTATCTCGTCTTTACACTCATACAGGCCGAGCAATTGGTTGATGACTACTTGTGAATCGCCAAATACCTTAACTGCATCGGCCTTTGCTTCATGCAGAAGCTGAAAACCTTTCCACGCGGCTTCATATTTAGCCTGATTGTTTGTGACAATCGGCCCGATCTGGAAAGCATACTCAAAGCGCACACCCCGTGGCGAGATGAGCACTACTCCGGCGCCACCACCTTGTTTGCATGAAGAGCCATCAAAGAACATAGTCCATGGTGCTATATCTGCTACGTTAGCCGATCCTGCGTGATGCTGGGTGATGAAATCGGTTATCGCCTAGCCTTTGACTGCCTTAGCCGATTCGAACTTCAAGTCAAACTCTGAGAGCGCCAGGATCCATTTGCCGATCCGGCCGTTTAAAATCGGCATCGAAAGCATGTTCTTGATGACATCCTCCTTGGACACCACCACACACTCCGAGGCAAGCAAGTAGTGCCTCAACTTGGTGCATGAATAGAATAGGCACAAGCACAACTTCTCGGTCGGTGTGTATCTTGTCTCAGGGTCAAGGAGCCGCCTGCTCAGGTAGAAAACTGCTCTCTCCTTCCCTTCAAACTCTTGAAAAAGGGCCGATCCAATAGTATGGCTTTCGGCCATCACGTACAACTTAAAAGGCTTCCGTGTCCGTGGCGGTACTAAGACAGGTGGAGTTTTCATGTATTCTCTGATTTCGTCAAAAGCCTTCTGTTGCACGTCACCCCATTTGGACTCTTGATCATTCTTGAGCTTCAACAATGGCGAGAACGGTAGCACCTTCTCTGATAAGTTGGCGATGAACCTTCTGATAAAGTTAATCTTACCGTGCAAGGATTGCAATTTCTTCTTGTTGGTTGGAGGTACGAGTTCATCGATCGCCTTCTTGCTCTTGCTGCCGATCTCTATCCCTTTGCGGTGGACCATGAATCCCAGAAATTCGCCAGCCGACACACCGAATGCACACTTGTTAGGATTCATCTTCAAGCCATGTCTCCTTGTGCACTCTAGAGTGGCCCTCAGATCGGCCAGGTGATCCTTATAGCTCTTGGATTTCACCACCACGTCATCTATATAGATTTCAATGATTTTGCCAATCAACTTATGAAATATGTAATTCATAGCTCTCTGATAAGTTGCACCGGCATTCTTTAAACCAAACGTCATGACCACCCATTCAAACAAACCAAGCGCACCAGGGCACCTGAAGGCAGTCTTCGGGATGTCTTCATCAGCCATAAAAATTTGATTATAACCAGCATTGCCATCCATGAAGCTAATGACCTGGTGCCCAGCAGCCGAGTCTACCAGCATATCGGCTATTAGCATAGGGTAGCCATCCATCGGTGTAGCTCTATTTAAATCCCTGAAGTCGATGCAGACTCGCAATTTACCATTTTTCTTGTACACAGGGACGATGTTCGATATCCATTCGGCATATCGGCAAGCTCGAATGAACTTGGCTTCTATCAGCCTCGTGATTTTGGCCTTAATGTCAGGTAGAGCGTCCTCTCTAAACCGACGTGGAGGCTGCTTGTGTGGCCGAAACCCTGGCTTGATGGGTAGCCTGTGCTCAACAATAGATTTGTCCAATCCAGGCATCTCATAATATTCCTTCTTGTTGGTTGGAGGTACAAGTTCATCGTGTTGGCACAAAATGTGGTTCTTGCGTCACAACACACCAGCGAAGCCGGAACGATCTCAAGAGCGTCAGAGCTTTCAAGATCCAGCTAGCTTCAAACCCGGATGGAGAGTGCCGATAACCCTCAGGCGTGCCAGTCAATTTGACCTGCAATTGACAAGGAAAAAATAGTAATCAGTAATCACAGGGCGGAACTAACCGGTTGTTGGCACAAAAAGTGGTTCCCTAAGCCCAACACACCAGCGAAGCCGGAAACGACCGTTGAAGGCAGTAGAGCTCTCGCAGATCCAGCTAGCTTCGAACCCGGTCTGAGAGTGCCGGTAACACCCAAGGGTGCCAGTCAATTTGACCTGCAATTGACAAGGAAAAAGATAGTAATGAGTAATCACAGGGCGGAACTAACCGGTATGTCCAGGTAGTTCCAACTGTATGGCTCGAAGAGCCGATGTAATGGGAGATCGACTAGAAAGCCGATTCCATCATGTTATGAACCGATTGTAGCGAAACATGCATTGTAACTCAAGTTAACCGATTCAGACATGAATTCAATGACATATACTTGCATTAGACGGAAGTATACTATAAAAGATGTAGTCACAGCAAGCTAACATGATCATAAGATGTCTCAATGTAAAATAAGATGAAATCGGCTACTTTAGCCGATTCAGTGTATACGGGCAACATACAAGCCTATAAAGTAGACAATGTTTCAACTCTCCGGCTAATAGATCTAAATCACAATCTTGCAACAGTGGAGATCGAGCGGATTGAGACAGTCATGATGAAGTTGCAACTTAAATCCGTTAACCTTTGAATCTAGACAAAGTTTATTTTATTACTTGAGTGCGACCCGTATCTAATCTAGATCCAAAATACAACCGGCTGGTGCAAAGCATTCTATCTTATCAATATAAAATAGATGGCAAGCATAATTCGTTGAACATATAGATCTATTAGATATAAGCCGACGCATATGGATCAAGACGGGCAAATTGATGATTGCTTTAAATGATAAACAATAAACATAAGCAACATCGGTAACTTAATGAATCCAGCTAAACTGCCAAATTTAACTAGAGCCGATAACTAATCCATGCATGCAAACTGTCTCAATCTATAGCCTGTCCACCGGATGACATTAACTAATAGATTAATCAAGCAAACAAACACGAATCGATAACTAATCCGCGCGTGAAAACCGTCCTAATCTGCATCTCGTCCACCGGATGACGGTTAACACAGATTGATCGGGTAAACCAGCGTGAATCATCCTTGACTCACTGTGCTTCCCACGTCCACCGGATGACGCCAAAGAAACAGAGCTTAGCAAGGACCCTGGTCCGCCATGCTTCCACGTCCACCGGATGATGCTAAAAAGACATAGTTTAACAGGGGGTTGACGATACTTACAAGCAAGTCTGCGTCCACCAGATGACACCTAGCCTGGATGAAGTAACTCGCCGGACTCGACTGACTCTAGGGTTTGGTGGCCGGAGCCGAAAGTTATGTTGTATTGATGTTGATGATTATTTTTACAGTTGCCGCACCTCCTCCTTATATAGACAAAGGATGTGCGGTCTTGGGAATAACAGAAAGATTACGTAACAAGCAAGTTAACAGAATAATCCTATTTTTACTCTTGCCGTAACTTTCTTTCCTTCGTATACGGACTCCAATACGTAGCTATCTAGTACAGGCGTCTTCCGTTCATTTAGCCATCTTGCTTTCCATATTCACGTGAGGAGGATGGACTCTCAAATAAGAAACATTATTTTCTAATGTTAGCTAACATCCTGAGTCTTGTGCTATCCTCTTGCTTGCCTTATTTGCTCGAGACTTGCATCCGTAACTTGCACCTTGCACGTGAACATTAATCCTTTGGAACCGACGCGTACGCCTGATACTCGCGTGGCTTCGTGTACGTTCTGGACTGCTGCTTTGCCTCTGATAGGACGTATAGCGATTGGCCTGTGCGGTACTTGGACATGCATCTTTCCTTGCTTTGCTACTCGCCTTCTCTAATCATCAATGCATACCTCTATTTTGGCCTGATGTCCCAAATATTTCAAAGAATATTCCTTGACTGATGAGCACATTAGCCGCTTCCTCCCTTTCAAGGATTCTACTAAATTTTGGTGTAAACACCGGTGTGTCCAGGTAGTTCCAATTATGTGGCTCTGAGAGCCGATTCAATCGGAAATCGACTAAAGAGTCGATTCCGGCATGTATACGTGTTTGGCCACAGAAATAGATACTGAATTGATGCATAATCGATTGATATGTATGATCAGATAGAACAATCTATATTAAACAAGTTTATGTAGCACAATCGATTAATGTTAACATGTCAAATCATTCAATTCAGGCTGTCTGAACGTCAAACAGACAGAAATCGGCTATTTAACCGATTCGGCAGGGAACAATCGGTTAACTGGTTTTTCTCGTGAAGCACAACTGCATCGGCTAATTAGCCGATCCAGAGTTCGTGAAGCAGAAAACTTGGCGGTGACTAGTCCCAAGTATAAATCTAAAACTGATACGAAGCTGGTCTAGAAGGCCTGCGGCTTTATACTAATTTAGATTTATTCTCGAAAGTAACCATAAGTAGATCTAAAGGAATACAAAATTGGTCTAGAAGGCCGACGGCTCTATATTCATTCAGATCGACTCTTGCTAAGCTCTCTCATCACGTACGAACAAGATTACGATAATACTGGCCGAATCGAATAAATATCATAACAAAGCATAAACATGGACGGAATATAATGAACATTCTCTCATGTAGATCTGAGGCCAATACTATGCAATCTTGATCGGGCAAAGAGATGTTATACTGATAAATAAACAATAAACAACAAATAACATCTTGATAACTTAATGAATCTAACTAAATTGCCATATTTAGCTAGAGCCGATAACTAATCCATGCATGCAAACTATCTCAATCTATAGCCTGTCTACCGGATGACATTAACTAATAGATTAATCAAGCAAACAAACACGAATCGATAACTAATCCGCGCGTGAAAACCGTACTAATCTGCATCTCGTCCACCGGATGACGGTTAACACAGATTGATCAGGTAAACCACCGTGAATCATCCTTGACTCACTATGCTCCCCGCGTCCACCGGATGACGCCAAAGAAATAGAGGTTAGCAAGGACCTTGGTCCGCCATGCTTCCAGGTCCACCGGATGATGCTAAAAATATATAATTTAACAGGGGGTTGACGATACTTACAAGCATGCCTGCGTCCACCGGATGACACCCAGCCTGGATGAAGTAACTCGCGGGACTCGACTGACTCTAGGGTTTGTTGGCCGGAGTCGAAAGATGT
>JAHLJS010000275.1:0-43439 GCA_038502445.1 Eremochloa ophiuroides
CCAAGTACACATGCTTTCAAAGAGAAATTGTCCTCCAGATTAGACAATAACTGCTCTAATCTTCAGATTTACTCGTTTTACCTTTAACTATGAAGCTTTACAACCCTCACATAAGTCTTGAGAAATTGAAAGATAGAACAATTAAGTCAAGCACTATGTCTCAAATTCTTCACAGTACCAGTATTCCGGAGTTTTGCAAGTTTATGAAAGAAAACTCAGAGCTTAATTGTATGACACACTCAAGTCCCCCAGTATATATGGTATTTGTGGATCTCACTTAAGGCATTAATGTTATGCCTTCCTATAACTAAAGATTATAGTGGAGCTCATAGGAGTGGCAATAACAAGGTTAAGCATACTTGCAATTCATATGTTGTAAAGTCGAACAATGGATGCACAGAGAATCGAGGCATACAATCAAATCAAGATGTGCATGTGTATGGAATACGGTCGATAGGTGTATATGTGGTATTTAGTGGCTAATCCTAATTCTAATTATGCTCTTTGGAAATGATTCACTCTCCTTTGGAATGTGGAGAAACACATGGGCTGTCTTTATTCCTTTTTTTTCATTCGGGAGGCGGGCATCTAGTACCCATTGTTTTAATGCTGGGACACTTGTCCATCTTTTACTCCCTTTTCTTTTCATACTTTTGCATAGCCACATGCATCCAATACATGATTTGGAGATATAACAATAGTGAAAACTTAGAGCATTTATAACAGGGCTGTCCTATTGTCACATCCCAAAATTAGAAAACACTAAAAACCAAACAAAAGGTTTTTACCATTTTCTAAAAATTCCTAGCTTAAGTTGTTGATATTATAGATAGCGGAAAATGTGAGTTTCTAAAAATTTTGTGAATAATTTAATGGTTTGTTGCATTCATGCCTCTGCATAGTGTTTTGTATGAAAAATGATTTTAAAAGTTTTCAAACGCGCATAGGGTTTTATTGTAATCAAATGTCTCAAGATCTTTGATCAAGTTTCCATCCATGATTAAATCCTTCGAAGCCATACACCTTGATCCTTGTTCCAAAAATCTTGATGGATTTCCAAACTTTTATCTTACCAAACACCCGAGCTCATGTTCTCTAAAACCCTAACTATTCACATCCTAACTTGTTCTTTCTTTCTCCTCCTTATATTTGAGCTCCTAATCCTTTTGATATCGAGTCTTCTCCATATCCTAAATCTATGCTAGATGACCAATCATTGCATCTCCTATCTCATACAATCCTACCATTACTTTGTTCAGGTTAAACCAATCACATGTCATGTACCCATGATAATCTCAGTTCTGACTTTCTTTTCTTTCCTCACCTTAGGCAACCTCCACCTATTCTCCTCTTACTCAAAGCCAAACTTGTTTTTTCACCATCCTTTGAAAATTGTATGGCTTTGGTGTCCCCTTTTAAAACTCTAAGTTTTCCGAAAACCGTAATCGTGTCTCTGAGAATTTAGCGGGCCGAGCTCAAGACTACTATTCCATATTGTATTCTTATTTTTGTTCAAGCACCTAATATATCCCATTAGTAGACCATATTCCCCATCTCTCTTTGTTTTGCTAATGGGTCTCATTTCGTTCTCCGACATTGCTCCTAGCCGAATCTGGTCCAAACTTCGAGTTATCTCTCGCCGCGGATCGAAACCCAACCATCCTCCTTCGTTTTGTGGGTCAACACCAAGCCCAACCAGCCCTCTATGATTTCCTCTCACCTCTCCCACGTCACCCACTGAAACCCTCTCCATCTTGTACA
Organism: Eremochloa ophiuroides; assembly: GCA_038502445.1. Lineage (NCBI taxonomy): Eukaryota > Viridiplantae > Streptophyta > Magnoliopsida > Poales > Poaceae > Eremochloa > Eremochloa ophiuroides. The sequence goes on from JAHLJS010000275.1 coordinate 1,762, forward strand.
AAAATATCAACCTAGGCATCAAAATATCAAGACATAACCCTTTGCCTTCCTACCATTTGGTCTTCCACGCTTTCCCCTTCACATACACCTCCCCCACAGCCCCCTCATGCCTCCCCCTCTCATTCCCACGTCAACAACAGAGGAGGAACACCCCTGCAGCCCATCCATCTCCCCCATGGCTGCCCCAACCATTCCCCAACCTTCCTCTCCTTCCCCTCCATGAAAACGAAGCAAATCGGTGATTGCAATCCATCTAGCTACCTCGATTCCCTTCCCAACCACCCAACAAGGATTTGGAGGAGATCATCATCACCCTCCCTACTATTCAAGGCATGGTGATGCCATCTACCACCATGGATGTCGCCCCGATCAACCGCGTCGCGAGAAGGATGCACCGTTGAACCGCGTTGTCATCACCGGCCGTCGTTGATGTGATTCCCCGCTCCACCACACCAATCCCCAAGGTGAGAACCCTAAATCATCTCTCCCAACATGTTCTCATATTGTCCTCTGCATATCAAGTACCATATATGATGTATGGATGATCCCCGATGAATTTTACCTGTTGTATGTGTTGCTGTCCTGGCGGCCAGCAGCGCTGCTGCCCTTGGCAACGACGTTCCTCGCTGTTCCTTTGATCAAATCATCAAACTATATGGTGAAATTGTGGTTCATATCCTTGAACACGCCCCTGTAAAATGGTTTCCTCATAGGAGTTGAGAAACTAGAGATATCTCCATCTCCATGGCGCTGTCCCTGCTGTCTGGACAGATTGGCATCTCTGAGTGCTTTCGGCGTTCCCCACTAATCCGCTGACTAAATCAGCAATCCCTTTAACCTACATGTTTATTACATACCTACACATGATCTCACAAGTTGGTTTCCCTATCCAACCCATGATTGTGAAGATATCGAGACCGAAGTGTCTGCCAACCCTGCTGTCCAAATGTAACAGAACCGCCTAAATCACGTGGCCCACAGGCACCTGTCATCGCGACTAATGACATCTGACAGCCGGACCCGTGTTCCAGATGACCTGGGCGGGCTCTGCCGGGCTACATAAGCACCCATTATCTCCGACAGGATCCCATTGCGAAGCCATTACAGAGTTACAACATTTCATACTAAAATACATCAGAGTAAATTTGCAGAAGAGTAAATGATACTTAATATTACAAACCAGTGTTTCAACAGAAATTAGGTGCAGTTATTATAGACCATAAATTAAAAGTATAGCAGTAGCGGTAGAATCAACAGTACGACAGATAGATAAATATTACACGAACCCTGCCCGAGGGTTCAACCTTATTCTTCTTCACTCTCCTGGAGGATGGTGACGCAGCACGGAGCGGGACAAACTTCGGTCTCCTGCTGCCCTCCTGCAACGGGGTTAACAAACCCTGAGTACATGGGGTACTCCGCAAGACTTACCCGACCAAGAGTGTAAAATTAGACTCAGGAATGCAGGCTGAGGGGAGTCAAGGTAAGGCTTTAGCAAGAGTTCAAGAGTTTTGCGGAAAAGCATTACTAGTCCTATCTCAATATTTTATTTCAATAATACTATTCATCATTAACCATATCTCCAAGTTCTTTCTCATATATCAACATTCTTCCATTTGCTTTATCCATTCAAAAACAACCTAGTTCCGAACCACTATCCGATGTAGGGGTGAGGATCAATTCTCCATATCCGAGGAGCAACGACGATTCGAATCGATTAATACCCAGCTAGGGATCCCTATCCACACTGCTTATGTAGCACTTAAGCTTGCATACGCCAACCCCGCCTACCACGGCTTTTCATACCCCGGAACTGGTCCTGTGCCAGCTGAGAGCACAGTACTCCTCTCGTCTCCAGGCACGACGGCCACGAGGGTACACGCTACTCTCGCCATCTCTCCACTCCAGTGCGTGGTTGTCGGTTCCAGCAGTAGAGCCACCGGAGTCAGAGGCTTTCCGTAGTATGTGGCTAGTTGCAAAGTCTTGATCACAACAGGCCTGACAACGAACGGTCCCTAATATTTTTCCGTTAGAAACCATGCATTGGGACTCTAATCCAAGTACACTCGTAACTACCCGGTTTTCACATCCCTTTCCAATGGTGAGGATCGTTGGGATTCTAACCCAACAGATGGTCGACCAAACGGAACAACCCATCCCCGTGGATGACAATGAACTAGCTAGGAACACTGCCAACCAACAAGGACATACCATTCCCATAAAGTGATTCATTTGATTAATCTCATCACAGTTCAAAATAGCATTTTCGCAAAACTAACCATCAGGCATGACTAAGCATTTTTGCAATACTTTTAATAAGTCAGGTTCTCAAGTATTGTCAGGTATTCAAGGATGGAAATGCATCAATTGGTTGTCACCCAACTCCTATTGGCCTAATGCAATTAATTAACTCAAGTGATAAATATTTTTAAAACAACAAGGAGAGGGGCAAATGCACCGGGGCTTGCCTTGGATTGCGTAGAGTGTCGGATCCGGGTCAGTGCCACAAATATCAAGTCCTTGCATAATTTCCTGAGCAGTCTCCTCCGATGGACGCTCAGACTTTACCTCCGGATTTTCGGTCACTACACGTTTGCAATGAATGAATGTATGAATGCGATGTGCATGAAATGATAGATAAATTAAAAAATGAATAAGGTACCCACATGATCAAAGCCCTACCATAGGCTAGCTATGATTGCTCTAATTCACAGTGTCCTAGGTCATAAAGGTGATTGACCTAGAATCTCAAGCAAATCTAAAAATCACACCAATCAATAATCATTTCATTTTCTATCCCTTTTTATTAATCATTTAACCCAATATATAATTTAATAAATATTTAAATATTTCCACTTGATGTCAAACTTCACCAACAGTTAGCTCTGGACCTAAAACAGTACCAATTAAATTTTCATGATTTTTGGACTTACAGAGAATTTATTAAAAATCATCAAAGTTTCTTTTATCATTTAATGTGCTAGTTTTTAATTAATACAGAAAGTACTCAAATCTCACCTTTAATATTTTTATTAAATTCTACACATCACAGAGAGTATTCATAAATATTTTCATAATTTTTGGTGCAGTAGATTAATCCGCACAAAAAGATTAAAAGCTAACACTATTTATTTTAATTAAAAATGAAAAAGCTCTTAAAAATCGACCGGGAAAAAGAAAACGGCCATTCGGCCCATTCAGACGAACAGGCCCAGCAGGGCCCAGCCGCGGCCGCGCGCGCGCCCGCGTCTTCCCGAGCCGCTGACGAGGTGACCCCACCCGTCAGTCTCTCACTCTCCCGCCCCCTTCTTCATCCCAGCGCCCGCGCGCGTGCGAGCACGGCGGCTCGCCGCCGGCGGCTCCTCCGGCGAGGAAACACCACCGAACGACGCGAACGACCCTAGGACAAAGACTCCCAGAAGACTAAATCCGCCCGGCGACGAGCTCGTCGGGGACCTCGGCGGCTCGGCGGCGGCGGCAAGCCACACGCCGGCGAGCTCAAGCTAGAAGCGACCTAGATTAATCGTGTTAAGGCTTCAGAGGCTCACCGCGGTTTGGTCTGGCTAGGAGGTTCGACCTGCGACGGTACGGAGAGGCGAGAACGGCGACGAAGGCTGACGGGGCGACGCGAACTCCACGGCGAGGTCCTGTTCCGAGGTACCTAGGGCCCCAAACACGGAACCCACGGGAACATGAGTATCACGGCACCGAATAGAGCACAAAACGAAGCCGAAACGGGGAGGGACTCACCGAGACGGGTTAGCCGCGTCGAGATCACCCACGGCGGCGCTCGGCCGGAGCAGAGAAAAGACAACGAAGCGCGCGGCGGATTCCAACTACAACCGACCAACACAAACGGCTCAGGAGTTGCGCAATGAACCTAATCGGACTACTGCATGAGGGAAAGGGTGGAGATGGTCGGAGAGGCGACAATTTGGCCGGCGACCGAACGGGGGGTGGGAGGGGAAAACCGGACGCGGCCGTCGCCTTTAAGCAGCTGGAGCTTGGGGATAAGGCCGGGATAGGTCTGGGGCCCTCAGGCGGTCATGGCTCGATGGCAACAGGGCCATGCCCCGGCCGGACATCGCCGGTGCGCGGCGCGGCACGCACGGGTACCCGAGGCCACGCGGCCGGAACAGGGAGAGGGGGCCCCGGTACTGTAGCTCAGATAGGGTCAACAGCTAAAATTTTTGAATTCCTCCCAAACCTTGTAGCTACAGTAGGTGCTCCAAAAATAAAAATTGTGCCAAATTTGATTTAGAACATTTTTTCTTTTTACACCATGTTCAAATTCTGCACCAATTTGAATTTATACAAAAGGGGGTAGAATTAGGTTTTGAATTTCAAACTGAAATTTTAAAATTACTTTTGATTTTTCTCAACAACTTGAAAAGGTAAACATGAAAGTTGTTTTACTCAGTGAGCTTGGCAACTTCTATTAAGGAAGTTTTTGAAGATTCTCAATATTTTTGAAATTGAAGTTTCAATATTTAATATCAACATTCTAATTTGAGCTTGATTTGAATTTTTATAATATAACTTCAAAATCTCCAAAAATAAAAGTTGTCCCATTTTAAAAGTTCTACAACTTTTATTAAGACACTTTCATCAGATTCATTATATATTTTGAATTAGGGTTTTAGGCCAACTCTAGGGCTTAATTTGATTTCTATTTAATTTTTATTTTGAATTTGATTAAGGACTTAATTACACAATCAATCACTAGCTGAAAACAAATCACTCTAGGCTCTAAGAACAATCATATGCAAATGCTTAAGTTTAATTATGATGACATGGCAGATTAATTAAATTGTAATACACAGGGTATTACACCAAACAACAATCACTCTATTTTGGCAGCAGCGTTCCCGTTGATCCAGTAAATCCCTTGATGAACCCTTTGGAAATATTATCTTTTATATAGTTGCACACACCTCTGAGAAGTTTCATGGCTATATGATCAAGTATGAAAGAGATATGCTCCTATCTTGTGCTCGCTGTCCTGCTACCATGCAGCCGCGCTGATGCCGGTGGGCATGTGTGTTCGCGATGATTCGTCGCCCCAGTGATCAAACTCTTCAACCACATTGTGTCTCATATACCTACACACATCTCCGCAAGTTAGCTTCATCATACGAATCATGACACTTGAGTTATAATCATCGCCATGTCACTGCCCTTGCCATGCCAACAGCCACGCAGTGCCACCTTGCAATTTCGTTCTCCATCAAACCAATGGTTGAAACATCATATACTTTTGACACAATATGTCCCATGATATTCCTTGCAACCCCAAGTAGTTGATCACTGCATGTCTTTACTATATAACCGTGCAATCTATCATATTTAACGCTGTCCATCACCGGTTCCGCTCAACCGATGCACGAATCGCCATAATCTTGTTGTCCTTTGATCTAGCATCCACCTCGGTGCATTTGTTGGTCATGATATGTTCCGAAGTAACCTATTCACTTGTCCAAAATCATTCTCTCATATTTCTAAGGAATATTCGGAACACAAGACATTTGTGTTACCTCTCTTCCCACCTTAAATCCATGGTCTCCATGCGCTTGACATAATCTACATGTCCTAACCACCACCACCGCCACCATCTTTGTCATGTGATGTTCTATAACTAGAGATAAATCTTGTTATCAATTTCATATCAAGTTATCCATTATTCAATCTATGTCCCCCAATGGTGCCTATTAGCCTACTACCAACTAGCAAATTTATTTCGTCCTAAGTGCATCTCTGATTGACATGCCCTCTTCATGTGACATGCCCTTGCATGTTGCATGCATATTCTCTATATTTTGGTCATCATTTAAATCATACAGGCAGAACCATGAGCTATATTTTAGTCAATCCACTCAAACCACATCGCTCCACCATGATCTTGTGACCACTAAACATATTTCTCCTTTTCAAGTCGTGTTTTATCAACTCTCATAAACTACATCCTCACCACAAATAAACATCTATCCTTACTATCAACCTTGATATGTCACTCCAGCTTAGTGATGGAAACATCATATCACTAATTATCATATATCCCCAGGAGAATGCCACATGATGTATATCAATTCAATACTTTTTTGTCATGTTAAATATGTTCTAGTCCAAATTTAACCTTGCTCATCCGATCCAATCTTTGCCACATATACCTTTCAACTCTCACATCATTTTAATTGTGGTTCTTGTTTTGTTTAGTTTTCGCGCTCACACGATTATAAAACAAGCCATAGGTTTTCAAAACCTTTGTAATTTATTTTTATAATGTTTGGTGTAATGTTTCTAGGTTTGAATGTGAAGCTTGTGCTGGTTGTTCCGATCGTTAGAAGTGGAGCTATGCAAGGGTGATCGTGAAGAAATTAGAGTGCCGGGAAAGCATTTGGAGGCAAGTGTAACATGAGTTCCCTTGTTACCTAATAACCATTTAATCATCTTTCATATGCATGTGTCTAATATGATAAACCTATAAGGATTTTACCTAGAACTATTGATATCTTGTATCCTTATTACCTATGGATTTTTGCATATGGGTATAGTTGCTTAGTTTGCTATCACCTATTATAAAGATCTATAATATTGATTAATGGTTTATGCAACTATGGATGAAAGATGCTTTTAAGCAACATGGACAGGAGAGGGTTAGAGCATTGGGCCTTTTTGGTCACTCTATTCTGCCCTCCGTATGCATCTGAATCTTAAAGCGGTCATATGGCTCTGATCTTAGATGAGTAACTAGATCAAATCTAGCTTGTTAGTAGTTACCGAAAGGCGCTAGAGGGGGGTCTAGGTTCAAGAATGGGTTCCGAGCCTGTCAAGATGTGTGCTGGGCTGCGGTCACATGGTGTGCCATTCTTGAAGGAGGCCTCCATTCGCCTTACTGAAACTTTGCGTCTACTAACTTGTTAGGGTGACTAGTGAAAGGCTTCGTAGTGGTTCCCTGCCCGCTCACCTTGGAAGTGTTAGGGGGTCGACGGTGAAAGTGTACACACTCTGCAGAGTTTGATCAAACTGATATATCAGCCGTGCTCACGGACATGAGCGGTCTGGATCCTTTTCGAGACAGATGATTCTATGGATGGTTCGAGATGATGAAATAATATTGATGATAATTATTATACTCTCACTGGGGTGCTAAGCATAGCTTAGTTACATAGGCTCTTAATAAGTAAAATATGACCAACTAAAAGTTCTTACCGCAGTTCAGCCGTGTCAGCCTTTTGAGCCTTGCATCCATTCATGTTATACTTGCTGAGCATGGTGAGCTGACGCTTATGGTTGTCACCAATAAAAATTCCGGATGGGTACCAGATGGTGGATCAAGTAGAAGTTTCCAAAGGAGTTCCATGAGTACTAGGCTAGTGTTCCTCTAGTCAACCGTCCCTGTGGAGTTTGGTGACCCGAAGACAGAAGACGAAGACTAGTTTCCGTTGTGCTTTGGTATATTTGTAAGTCTTAATGTAAATATGTTTCGCTATGTAAAGCATTGCTTTTAATATTTACCATATTTGTCACTATATGTGTTGTATGGACATCCTGGGCACACATATAGTTAACGCTCGGTATTCTTCGAAAAACCGAGTGTTGTACCTATGGGGTTTATATATTTTTGGTGTTCACTCCCAGTGCAGGAGAAAACATTTTTATGATGAACATAAATGAAAGTGGAAAAGATTGCGATTACACCTAGGGTAGGAATAATGCAAATGTGCTGAAGTGTGTACGTGATCTTGGTTTTAAAAGCATGACAAGACTCTCATATGGTATTCAACAAAGGTTGACTAAACTCAATGCAAAGCAAGCAGTATGAATGTGCAAAGGTTTCCTATCTCTAAATGTATAATATATGGCTTCGTTAGGAATTCACATTCTGTCATACAAGAGCTCATCACGTAAATTTTAAGTTTTCAAAGATAAATCTCCAGAACTTAGTAATGTTAGGAATAAGATAAATAGTAGCTCAACCTTCATGAATCATATCAATCAATTACCTAGACTTTAGCTCAAGTATATGCCTCCACAAGTTTCAGGTTCAGAGTAAATTCTTAGATTAAAACAGTAGTATCCAAAACTCAGGAGAACCTAAGTTTGACAACTAGCCACTTGAAATGAATTATGGCAGAGCAACTATTCATCATCTCCAAAACAAAATTTTAGTGTTCATCATTTTTTTAATTTGTTTCTAACCTAGACTGACTCTAAACAAACTCTAATATATAGCTAAATATTTATTTGGTTTTCAAATTTTATCTTACTAGCTAACTCATGCGAAAAAGCGATATAGTAATAATGATAAGAATAACAGTGTGGGAAACTGATACTTAGCTGGACTTAAAATGGAGGGCGCCCTCCCCCAAGCTTGACGTTTGACAGGGTCTTTGATGTTGCAAATTGAGTAATCCTTCTGGGAGCAGGTGTATCGACAGTGTAGAGGTGTCGGGTTGACTAGCTCCTTGATCTTGTATTTTTCTGTGAAACTCAATTGCCAACAAAGATACCAAATCTTATGGAGAGGGGTTAAGTTTAGTACCACTCCATGATAAGTGATCGATTTTATATTTTCAGCAGAAGTTTCCTAACTGAGTGGACCTTCATGTGCCCACATATTTTTGGGTTTTTTTAAAAGGTGTGGACCTTCATGTGCCCACATATTTTTGGTATTTTTATGCTTGTATAAAGTAGACTCAATAAGCGTATAGGTATAATTACCTGATAACTAGGGGATGCTCCTCCCCCAAGCTTGATGTTTGTAATACTTGGTGCTTGAATGATTTTCAGAGTGAGCTAGTAGCAGTCCTGGTGGGTGCCACTAATAGACTCTTTCGTTAGTCATAATATTATTCCTGCATAGTTATACTCCAATAAGAAAACCAAAACTCGAGGCTCGAATTATCAAGAGGTTAGCGGTCAGCCAATGAGCAATTGATTATTCTCTAAGTTGATTTTAATTAACAGATTTTAGCAGGATTCTAACATGATTCTCTTTTTGGGGTTTTTCTAAGTTTCTTATGCAGCAATAAAAAAAAATGTATGTATGCTATATATATTTTTTTATGCCACCACAGGGAATATTCATTCCCATGGGGCTTCAATATTTATGATGCAGCAAATATTTTTGTTGTTTTATTTTAATATGCAAAAATGATTGTGCTAATAAATGTGCTATGCAAAATTACTAATGAATGCTAATTTAATTAGATAATTACCATTCTAACCTTATGGCTAGGGTACGGAATTTAAAGTCTACCGACAGGAATTAGATAAAAGAGAGTACTTACTTAGTAGGTTTATCGTCCAAGATTACCTCAGTCAATTCCCCATTTTGCGGTGGTATAGCAGGTGCTTCTTCTTTCTCCTTCCATCTCTTCTCTTTCTCTTCTGCTTCTCTCTTTTCTAGCTCCAGCTCTTCCTTGTATGCTTCTCTTGAGTCTTCGTCTCTCTTCATCCATTCTTCTACTTGTGCCTGGATCTCTTCTTTCTCTGCCTTAACAATCTGGTCCATTCTCTCAGCTTCCGCTTCCCACTCACTCCAGTGTGGTGCTTGTACGACTTCTTCTTGCTCCTTGTAGCAGTCTTCATACTTCACAATCTTACCAGGGAACTCCTCCCATCCATAGTGAGGCTGGGCAGCCTGACGACGGGCTTGGCGTCTCCTCCTGTTGCGTTGCTTCCCGTTCTGCTCATGGTTAATAAGTGTTCTGAATTGACAGCGTACCTTTCCAGTGGGTAGGTTGAAGTGAATCTGTCCAGAACGGTCTTCCCAAAAAAATAGGCGATTCGTTGTCTTCCTGCATGTCAAGAACTAGAAAATCTGCGGGAATATATTTATCTTGAATTCTTACCATGGTGTCCTTGACTACGCCTTCAGGGAATCTCAGGGATTGGTCTGCCATCTGTAACTGAATATATGTTGGGTATAATGGTAAATCATCAAATAATTCATCATATACCTTTTTGGACATTACGTTGACGCCTGATCCAGTGTCGCAGACGGTGTCGGGAAAAGTGATGTTTCTGCTCGTGCATTCAATAATTGGTACACCTGGGTCACCTTTCTTTATTAGGAATGGTTTCGGGAGCATACGATCGTTTTCTGTGTTGATAGCATTGATTAGTTGAGCGGTTTCTTCAGGTACATGTCGGGGCTTGTTCTTCCTCCATCTTCTATTGTTCTTCTTCTTGGGCACTTGTTGTTGTTGCTCTTCTTGTTGATGGAATTGCTTCGGGACTGCTGGATTCTTCAGGATGCGGTTCTTAAACGAGAATCTCTCCTTCTTGTCCTTGATGGAGAGGACAATCTTGGTGTGTTCCGCATAGATGATGGCTTTGGTTGTGCATAAGAATGGTCACCCCAAGATAATGGGTGCCTTCTCATCTCCTCCGGTATCCATGATCACAAAGTCAATTGAGACATATGATTGCCCCACTCTGATAACAGCTTCTTCTAGTACTCCTTCGGAGTAGCAAATAGACTGATCTGCAAGCTGCAAACGTATATCTGTGTACAACAAAGGATCATCTAATATTCTCTAATAGATTACCTTAGGCATTATGTTGACACTTGCGCCGAAATCGCAGATAGCTTCTGGAAAGCTGTGACATCCTATGGAGATAGGAATGATAGGTCTTTCAGGGTCTCCCATCTTCTCAGGTAGTGAGTGATCTATTCACTGTATATCTGCAGGCTCAAGTTGGTATTGTGTTGCATTGTGAATATCAACAAGGTTAGCAGTTTCCAAATCTTCCGGCTGGCCCGGAATCTTACCTTTCACAAATGGAGGGACAGCAGCAGCAAGTTGAGCTAATTGTGATTCTAACATTTTATTAAAGCTGTGTTGATTCTTTATAGCAGAAGTAAAGGTATCCATTCTGGTATTTATATTTTCTAACGCTTTATCATTCAAGGCTACCTTTCTAGACATTTAATCTATTAATTTAGATTGACTAGCAACTAAATCTCTTAAAGGTGGAAGATTATAATTATTGTAATTATTACCTTGGTTGTTACCTGGGTAATTACCTTGTCGAGGTTGATGATTCCATCCTTGGTTTGGCTGGTTCCATCCTTGACCTTGCTAAGGATGATAGTAGGTGTTGTTGTTAATGAAGTTCACGTCCTCTTGCAATGTAGGGAAGTTGACAGCTGAATGCCCGTAATCTCCACATTCTTCACAGGTCATGCAAGAATCATCAATATGCATGACTTCCTTCTTCTCTATGTCAAGTTTTTTCATGATGAGGTCTAGCTTGGCAGTGACCATGTCGGTCTCCTTCAAATGATGGATGCCTCCTCCTCTCTTGCGAGGTTAAGTATGTTCTTCATTACAGCTCGGATTTGAGGCCATCTTCTCCACAAGTGCTTGAGCTTCTGGAAGCTTCAGTGACAGGAAAGCTCCTCCAGCTGCAGCATCTATGGACTCACGGGTGCTTGAGATAAGCCCGTGGTAGAAGGTCTGCATCAATAGCCAATCCTCTATCCCTTGATGAGGACAGTCTTCAACGTAATCTTAGAATCTCTCCTATGCTTCAGTGAATGATTCGTCATGTTGCTGTTGAAAACTTGAGATTTTTCCACGCAGAGCATTTGTCTTGCCTGTAGGAAAGAACTTTGCCAGGAAAGCAGTTGAGCATCGGTCCCATGTAGTGTTCTTGTCTTTGTTGGTGTAGAACCACTGCTTAGCTTTCCCCAAAAGTGAAAATGGGAAAAGAAGGAGTAAAATAGCATCTCTTGGTACTCCTCTGATCGTGAAGGTGCTGCAGATCTCTAAAAAGTGTTGTAAGTGTGCGCTTGCATCTTCATGAGCTTTTCCACAAAACTGACTGGCTTGAACCATGGTGATAAGAGCAGGCTTGAGCTCGAATCCATTCTCCCCCTTGTTGACTGCTGGTCCAGTCCGGATGTTTTCTGTTGTTGGGGCAGAGAACTCACGCAGTGTCTTCTCAGCTGAAACGACCTCGATTTTCGCGAAGGGAAATCCACAGGCTCGAATTGTAATTCAACAGATTGCTTGGGACAATCCATGAAATTACCCATATCTCAGTTGACACCAGGATCCATACAACGGTAATTAAGTCTTACATAAACATTTATTACATCGCCACACTGGCGGAATCAACATTCAGAGAAGCTTTAGAAGATGCGAAAACGTTTCATCCTTCACGGCCAACTTGAGTGTAGCACGTGACCCTATTCCTCGCCATCGTCTTCCTCGAAGTCGTACTCATTCTCGTCACCTGACAGCAAATTTATCAGTACGATTTGTACTGGCCACGGAGCCCACCTATACAACATTTGCTTTGTGAAAAGTGGATGGAAGGCTGTACAAGCTGACCTATAGGCTGAGGTTTCCTATGCAGCTGTAATCAATGTTTAATTAGTCAAGTTTTATCTCCAGTTAACACCATCATCCCTTTTCCTATCACCACATCTCACTTACCCACACCTCGCTCTCATTCGACAGGCCCAACTCCCTCTCGGGCCTATCTCAGCGGCACACTACCACAGCGGGTACACTGCCGGAAAAATGTCATCCAGGGGGAGAAGAGAACACTCACTACACTAGTAGAAGCTTCACAGGAAAGGTCCATAGCCAACGAGTTGGCATATGTATCGATCAATCAACTGTACACTCTGCAGAGGTTTCACTACCCACAAGATTAGCCATCATAGGTGTTGCGCAACACCTAGGCAGAATTCCGGGTGCTTGCTTGCCTAGGTCGATGCCACCCTACCACTCAGCCATGGGATATTCCGGATCCTACACCGTTATGCTGAGACTGGGAGACACAGTACCGGGCCCATCCAGTGGTACTGCGCATCTAGAACGGAACGGGAACCCATCGACCGTCTCCACCCACCCTTATCACCTCTCAACCTAGCAGTAGTGGCACCGTCCTACCAAGTAGTCCAGCCGTCTCCCGCCCATCAGAAGCGAGTGAGTAGAAAAGGATTCCCATGAACCAGAAACTAGTCCGTCCTAGGTTTGACCAAGCAGGCATCTTCACTTAGGGGATACTCTCCCCGTGCCATCACAGCACCTCCGTCCACGGGCTTCAAACCACCAAGGCTATCCCACCCGGAACCTCCTCAACAACTTTACCCGCCACAGGTATCTCGCTTGGGGATGCCCAGGTTGAACCCTCGGCACGACTTGCCCCATGGGCTTGTCTCACATCCCACTTGGTCGACATCAACCCTTACCACGCACCCAAGACGCACGCAGCACTCTCTCCCAGTGGTTATAATCAGTTATACACCGTCCCAATTCCACCACATAGCATATAGCAAGTAGTAAGTAGTGGAAGAGTAACAGTAAATTAAGCAGCAGCTAACCTAGCAGCGGATAGCAGGGTATAGTCTTATCAAGGCAGGGAATTCAAATATACTACCATGCAACCAATCCATGCATAATCATAAAGCAATAGCAACAATGTCATTTGCAATGCGTAAATAGGATCTAAGGATTTGGTGGGACGTGGCACCTTCGTAGTCGTCTCCTAGCTCCTGAAGGTACTCGTGGTCGTCTTCCTTAGTCAGATCCTCATCCGGCTCTGAAATCGAACACGAAATAGTCGCGTCAGCGACTCCTATAGAGTATTTCAGAAAAATTTAGTAAAATAAAGAGCCAAATGCACACAAACATAGTCTTAGATTGTAGATCCCATTTTTCTGAGAATTTTGATATATGGTGCGCAACTTTTGGACATCGTATCAATAAGTTATGAATTTCCAAAGATTATCCTATTTTCTGAAAATGGAAAATGGTCGATTAATCAGGGGCAGCTCGGGATTGGCCCACGTGGCGCGCGGGTCCAGTAGTGCGACATGTGGCGCCTCATCAGAACACAGACCCGATGGTCGCCCACTAGGTGTTCGATGCTGGTTCCCAGAGAGTCGCCGGCGTCGGCGTAGCTCGGCGTAGCTCGGGCGAATCGGAGATTCGGGGCGCCGAGGGTGCCGCTCTCCCGAGCTCTCCCGGGGAGGCCCGGGCGAATCGGACACTTGGGCGCCGACGGTGCCGCTCTCCCGAGCTCTCCCGGGGAGGCTCGGGCGAATCGGACATTTGGTGCGCCGAGGGTGCCGCTCTCCCGACCTCTCCCGGGGAGGCTCGGGCGAATCGGAGATTTGGTGCGCCGAGGGTGCCGCTCTCCCGAGCTCTCCCGGGGAGGCTCGGGCGAATCGGAATTTTGGGCGCCGAGGGTGCCGCCCTCCCGAGGGTTGGCTGTCATTAGTGAAATGATGTCGTGGGCCTCCTTCTCTCCCACGGCATACGGCGGTTCTCCGACGAGGTGGAGGCGCACGTAGCCAAGGCGACAGACATGATTCGGGGCTCGGCTATCTACGCGGCGGTGCCGAGGCAGACTTGGCGAACCTCGTCGGCCTTTCTCCGCAGCGCGAGGCGATCGGGGGTACTCGGAACGGATTTTAGGCGAGGCGGAACGTGTCGGCGGCGATCACGTTTCCTCGAGAACGCACCTCTCGGTGTTCCGGGCTATGGAGGTTCGATCTTCCACAACTAAGCTTGTCCGAGGTGGTCGGTGAGTTGGTGGTCACGCTAACGGGTCGCGTAGGCGGTTTCACGGCTTGTGCGCGCGGGAACGCCGTCGAGGTGGCGGTGCTCCGAGCACATGTGACGGCGATGCCCGTCGGAAGTGGCCTGACGTCCATAGCCGATGTCCAGTGGTTTGATGGCCGGTCTTGTGCGCGTGTTGTGCGAAGTGTTCAGGGGCCGGAAACAGCCCGCGGCCTACACGCTCGTGATGCCGAGCGCCATGACCGGTAGCACGGCGAGGTCGGATGAGGTGCTCAGTGGCTCACCGTGGGGCTGGTGAGGTAAGAATGGCGGTGCAGTGACGAGGTGACGCTGTGCAGAGTGATCGCAGTGCCGTGCCGCTCCTCGTCCGCAGCTCGGGCTTCTCCTCCGTGTCCGGCTCCGGCGTGCTCCGCGGCGGCGGCGCTCCGGCAGCTGCTCCTCCTCTGCTCCGCCCTTCTCCCTTCTCCCTCTCCCTCTATTGTGCGGTGTGGTGTAGTGGTTGTGCCGCAGCGCGGCGGCGGCGAGTGGGACGAGGTCTAGGGCTTCGGGGCGACTCCTTTTATAGACGGCCAGGGCATGGCGTGGCGGCGGACGATGATTAGCGGCGAAGGGGGCACGTGGAGACCATCGGTGCTCCCGAGCTAGGGTTTCCCAGTGCGCGTGGCTTCTTGGCGAGCAAGGCAGGGGACAGGCGAGGGACAGCGGGGTCAGGGCTCTGCCATGCGTGGCACTGTCGGTCACGCCATTTGCGTGACTCTGTCGGCCACCGTCTTTCGCGAGGTGAGAAGAAGAACAGTAGCGAGAGCGGCTGACAGGCGGGGCCGGGCGGTCCGCGGCTGCGGGGGAGTGGGTGAAACGGTCGCGCGCGCGCGCTTGCGCGGTTGGGCCGCAGCTGGGCCGACAGGCTGGCTTCCTTTCTTCCTCTCTTCTCTTTTCTTTTTCCTTTTCTATTTTCACTTAAGCGTATTTATATACATATATTACCCTTTTTAAATATTGAGTAAATACAAACATAAATTGCAATAAATCCCAATTGTGATGCATAAGCTATTATTCTATGTGAATGGAATTAAAATGCAAGCTATACTCCTTTATTTACCAAATTCATAATGAAACCTATATGCTTGCACAAGACAAATGGGTTTTCATAATAAATAAATAAAAAATTTTAAGTGGTTGGGATTTTTAGGTTGTGTGGGTTTTTTAGGGTTGTTACAGTCCTCCCCCTCATTAGGATCTCGACCTCGAGATTCAGAGATAACGTACCCATCGAAGAGGTAAGGAAACATAATCCGCAAGTCCGATTCTTTCTCCCACGTAGCTTCTCTTTCAGTGTGATTGCTCCACTGTACCTTGCACATCGGAATAGTTTTGTTCCGCGTCTCCTTGGTATCCCGTGCCAAGATCTTGATCGGATGTTCCTTGTATTCAAGTGTGTCTTGCAGGTCTAATGCATCCGTAGGAACTTGCTCCTCGGGAAGCTTCAGGCACTTTCTTAATTGCGAGACATGGAACACGGGGTGTACTCCATATAATTCCTCCGGTAGTTTCAGCTTGTAAGCAAGCTTTCCAACCCTTTTACAGATCTTGTATGGCCCAACATATCTTGGTGCCAATTTCCCTTTTACGTGGAATCTGACAGTGCCACGAAGCGGAGATACCTTGAGGTAGACATAATCCCCAACCTTGAACTCAAGCTCTCTACGTCTTCTATCTGCATAGCTCTTTTGCCTACTTTGTGCAATCCTCAAATTCTCTCTTACTTGGACAACACCTTCTTCTGCTTCCACAATCTTAGCAGGACCGAAGAATGTCCTTTCACCTGGTTCTGACCACATTAGCGGGGTTCTGCACGGTCTTCCATACAACGCTTCAAATGGAGACATCTTAATGCTTGTCTGATAACTGTTGTTGTATGAGAACTCGGCGTGGGGTAGACAGCTCTCCCATCCTTCCTTGTACCTCAATACGCAAGCACGTAACATGTCCTCGAGAATCTGTTTCACTCTTTCTGTTTGCCCATCCGTTTGCGGGTGGTATGTGGTGCTATAGTCGAGCTTGGTCCCGATGGACTTGTGCAAGGATTTCTAGAACTGTGATACGAACTGTGAGCCTCGGTCAGATATAATACTCAGAGGCGCCCCATGTAACTTCAAAATGTTTGATACATACAGATATGCCAGCTTTTCAGCTCTATACTTCCTTTTGACCGGTATAAAATGTGCAACTTTGGTTAGACGGTCCACTATTACCCATATAGAATCATACCCATGCTCGGATCGGGGCAGTCCTATTATAAAGTCCATGGATATGCATTCCCACTTCCATTCTGGTATCTCAACTGGTTGTAGCAACCCTGCTGGTCTCTGATGCTCGGCCTTGATTCTATTGCATGTATCACATCGGGCTACATGCCCTGCAATGTCTGTCTTCATATTCTCCCACCAGAAGTGCTTCCTTAGATCATGGTACATCTTGGCTGACCCTGGGTGAATGCAATATTTGGAGTCATGCCCTTCCGACAGGATCTCTTCTCGTATCGCTGAATCCGTTGGTACGCAGATTCTATCTTTGTACCATACACTTCCCTGCTCATCTTCTCGGTATTCGGGGCCTCTCCCCAGTTTCATCAAACCACGGATATAGTCTATCTCAGGACAGTTCTTTTGCGCTTCACGGATCCGTGAGGTGAGATTGTACTCGACGCGAAGCTCATTTAGCATGCCATAGGAGACTACCTCGAGCTGGAACGCGTCGAACTCTCTCCTGAGCTCAGGCGGCATAGAGTTGGTGATGAGGGTATGGCAGTAGCTTTTGCGGCTAAGTGCATCAGCGACAACATTAGCCTTTCCTGGGTGGTAATGGATCTCAAGATCATAGTCCTTGATGAGTTCTAGCCATCTGCGCTGCCTCATATTCAGATCTTCTTGTGTGAAGAAGTACTTCAGGCTCTTGTGGTCAGTGTAGATGTCACACTTGTTGCTTATTAGATAGTGTCTCCAAATCTTGAGTGCATGTACCATGGCTGCAAGTTCTAGGTCATGAGTCGGGTATCGCTGCTCATGTTCCTTCAACTGTCTTGAGGCATAAGCTATCACCCTTCCTTCTTGCATTAGTACACAGCCCAAACCTTGCCGAGAGGCGTCACAATATACAACAAAATCTTTGTGAATATCGGATAGGGCTAGTACAGGTGTAGTAGTGAGCTTCTCCTTCAAGGTCTGGAAACTCTTCTCACATTCAGGAGTCCATATAAACTTGTTCTCTTTCTTCAGCAAGTTGGTCATGGGTCTTGCAATCTTGGAGAAATTCTCAATAAATCTGCGATAGTATCCTGCAAGTCCCGAAAAGCTTCTGATTTCTGACACATTACGGGGTTGTTCCCACTCTTTCACAGCTTCAATCTTGGCTGGGTCTACTGCGACTCCTTCTCCTGACAGTACGTGTCCAAGAAAAGCAACTTCCTCTAGCCAGAATTCGCACTTGGAGAATTTGGCGTATAGCTGGTTGCGAGACAACCTCTCCAATATGGTCCTCAGATGATGTTCATGTTCCTCTTTTGTGGCTGAATAAACCAATATATCATCAATAAATACCACCACAAACTTGTCTAGCTCATTCATGAAGATCTTGTTCATCATGTTCATGAAGTATGCTGGAGCGTTAGTGAGTCCGAATGAGACTACTGTGCACTCATACTGTCCATATCTAGTGACAAATGCAGTCTTCGGGATATCCTCTTCCCTGATCTTCATCTGATGGTACCCTGATCGGAGATCGATCTTTGAGAAGTACTTGGCCTTACTCAGTTGATCTAACAGATCATCGATGCGGGGCAGTGGGTACTTATTCTTGACTGTAACCGCATTCAGATTCCGGTAGTCAATGCACATCCTCATCGTACCATCCTTCTTCTTGACAAACAAAACGGGAGATCCCCAGGGCGAGGCACTAGGCCTAATGAAGCCCTTCTCTAGTAATTCTCCCAGCTGCTTCTTGAGTTCCTTCAACTCATCAGCCGACATTCTGTAGGGTCTTTTGGCAATCGATGCAGTTCCTGGCATCAGCTCTATAACAAACTCCACATCTCTATCTTGTGGCATTCCTGGCAACTCCTCTGGAAATACGTCATTGAATTCACAGACTACTGGCACATCTCTGAATGTCAGCTCCATTTTATTTGCCTTAGTCTCCAGAGCACATAGGAGGGCTTGGACTCTCCCGGTTTGGGGTATACATCGGACGGCTGTTCCCCAAGGGTGGGTTACCTGAACATATCTAGGTGAACAAGATATCACTCCCCGGTGTTTAGTTAGCCAGTCCATGCCTAAGATGACATCTAAGCTATTGGAGGGTAGTAGGGTTAGGTCAGCTCGAAAGTCAAGTCCCTCGATTGTGATTATCACTCCCCTACATATGTGAATGCTTTTGAAGGTTCCTAAGGGCGAGCTAGTTAGGATGGGGTTTGCTCTCGAGGTTACAGGTATGTTATGCTTACGTGCATATGCAGATGAAATGTATGAACATGTAGCTCCCGAATTGAACAGAACTGTAGCCATGTTACCCTGAACTAGGAACGTACCGTACACAGCATCAGGTGCAGCTTCAGCTTCCTCAGCGGTCATGTGGTTCAGTCTTCCTCGGGTAGCAGATCCCCAATTTGGTGTACCCTGTGCAGCTGCTGATGCACGGTTGAGGTCGGGGCACACAGCCACACGGTGTCCAGGCTTTCCGCACCCGAAGCAAGTGAAGGGCGCACTGCCTGCTGCGGTTGTCGCAGGAGCCTTCCAATTGTTTGTCCTTGGCGTGTTGGTAGCGGGGGCGGGTGTGTTCTGCACAACTCGAGTCGGTGCAGGGTAGGTCTGAGCGGGGCGGTGATAGTTGCTGATGTTGGTACCACCACGGCTCGTTCCCGAAGAAGGTCGCTGGCGAGTTCAAAAAGGCGGGGGTGCACCTGTTCGCTGTCTCTGGGGTGGAGCAGTGCGAGCGGGTCCCTCAGAGCGGCGCTTCTTTCCCTTGTTCTGGGCCTCGAATTCCAGACGTGCTTCCATGCGATCCTTCTCGATCTCAATACAGCGGTCAATCAGCTCACGCAGAGTGTAGCTCTTGTTCCCTGACAGAGCCAACCTGATCTTGGTCTGAAGTCCCTTCCTGTAGTAGTAGATCTTTTCCTTCTCGGAACTCACGCAAGACGCAGGTGCGTAGCGGAGCAAGCAGTTGAAGCGGGTGGTGTACTCGTGGATCCGGTCAGCTCCCTGGGAGATGTTGCGAAACTCGTTCTCCTTGGCCTCCATGACTCCCTTAGGAATGTGGTGGTGATGGAAAGCCTCGGTGAACTCATCCCAGTCAATGCGGGCTGGGTCCTCGTGAGCGCTGGTGTAGTTGTCCCACCATGCTCGTGCAGCACCGGTCAGCTGGTGGCTAGCAATCCCAACACACTCCTCGTCGGAGCAAGTGGTCAGGTCCAGCTTCTTCTCCATCTCTTTAAGCCAATCGTCGGCAGCGAGGGGATCGCTGTCGGTCCCGTCGAAGGTAGGTGGCCTCAGCTTCAGGAAACCCTCTAGTTTCCTTTGGAAGTCATTCTGGGGTGGGCCACGGTGCCTGTTCATCCCAGTAGCTATGACATTCAGCAGCTGGGTCTGCTGTGCCATCACTTCCGCTGTCGGTGGCGGCGGCGGTGGCGGTGGCGGAGGCACGTTCTCGCCTTGTGGTGGCGGATCGTTCGCCGGTGGTGCATCCTCTGCCCGGCGTAGTTCTTCTTCCAGGTTAACTCCAGCACGCCTGCCAGCTGGGCGTCCACGGTTGCGACCACGCCCGCGTCCTGGCGCAGGTGCGGGGGAGGGCTGGCGGTTTTCCAGACGCGCGGAACGTCTCATCGACATCTGAAATTATTAGGTACGTGTTTAGTGCAGTAATTATCTTGTCGTGGTTTAAGTAGGAGTTAGATGTTTTCAACAATTTAAATGAATTAAAACATTTTTCATGCTATCCTACACTCAACCAAAGAAGCATAGAGAACCATAAGAAGCATAAGATCCAAATGTCACTCATCACATGGTTATTATTACATAAAGGATGTTCCTAGCTGCTAAGAAGATCGTGCTATGCGCAGATAGCCAATGACAGGACAACTCATGGTATCACTAGTCTAAGAGCCACGCAGGGCCCCATAAGCTACTGGTGCATAAGGTCGAGTACGGCCTCGGGTATGCGGCTGTCCTCTGCCTCGATCTCGTCATCAGTCATGGTCAGGCGCTTGATGTAGTTGAGTGCTACAGCTAGCTCTGGAGTGGCCTCAATCTCCTGCATCCTTAGAGACGGACACGCTCCCAGGTTGAGCGTAGTGGGTGGTACGCGGAAGTCTCCCTCCCGGGGCTTCACCATCTCCAGTGGGGGAAGTGAACTCTGTACCTTCCGGACCTCAATAGCTCTCCTGGCGTCGGACTGCTTCCAAGCTGTCTCTGTCCTCCGTAGCTTGTCCTTTAGGAACTCCACCATCTTCACGCGGTCGATCAGAATCCCTTGGTTGCGGGTGGACTTCTCCTCGGCTTTCTCCAACTGCTTCTCCAACTCCCTGATCCTGGAGCGCAACGTGCTCATCTCGACTCCTCTGTCTCTGCTCCTCTGCTCCCTCTCAGCAAGCGCTCTCTCCTTGTCGTCCAGCCTCCTCTGTAATCCCAATACTCTGCTGTTCAGGTAGTCATTGCGTAGCCCAAAATCTCCGATCTTGTCTCGCAAGTCGGCGATCTCGGCTCGGTGTAACTTATCACGGCGCTGCATCTCCAACTGCAAGTCAGTGACTGCTCTGCTCAAACTCTCCAGGGTCTGAGTCCCTTTCTGCAAACTGTCCTCGACCTCTGCCATGCGTGCTCGGTCACGCTGCCTCCTTTGCTCCAATGAGTTGATGACCTCGTCCTGCTCCTGGAGGTGGTGTGCCACTATGCGTAGGCAAGGGTCAGTCTCGGCCTGAACGATCTGGCTGGTGTACAGAATCCTCTGGATGGGGTCAGGGTGCAGCTCCAAAGCCTGAGGTAGCAGACAGAAATGGGTCCCCTTAAGGTACTCATAGGCGGTGTACACAACTGCGCGTAGTACCTTGCGGGAGACGGACTGTACTCCGTCCTCCACAGTCTCTCCAGCAGTGTAGTCAGTAAAGACCGGCATCCCTGGAAGGGTCAGGCTGACGGGTGTCTCAACTATGGTAGTGACAGGTCCTTCAAACCTCTCAGCCTCGACAAGCTTCCCTCGGCTGAAGTACTGGATCTGGTCAGACGGTGCTCCCAGCTCCTCCAATACCTGGCGTAGTACCATGTCAAATCCGCCGTGGTTCCTTCCGTTGATCGGGATCGCAATAGTGCCGTCGTGCAGTGGACGAAGTGGTGGTCCAAGGCTGGTCATCTGCGAATTTTTCAAGAAACGGATTAGCAGGTCCTTGTATTAGATAAGCCATTGCATAAAAAGTGAATGCAAGGTCGGTAATATAACCAAAAGAGAGTCTGGCTTCTTATTCTAACGTCCATTTTCTATGGGTCTCGTCCTACAGTCAAGTGTGGCTCTGATACCAACTGAAACAACCTCGATTTCCGTGAAGGGAAATCCACAGGCTCGAATTGTAATTCAACAGATTGCTTGGGACAATCCATGAAATTACCCATATCTCAGTTGACACCAGGATCCATACAACGGTAATTAAGTCTTACATAAACATTTATTACATCGCCACACTGGCGGAATCAACATTCAGAGAAGCTTTAGAAGATGCGGAAACGTTTCATCCTTCACGGCCAACTTGAGTGTAGCACGTGACCCTATTCCTCGCCATCGTCTTCCTCGAAGTCGTACTCATTCTCGTCACCTGACAGCAAATTTATCAGTACGATTTGTACTGGCCACGGAGCCCACCTATGCAGCATTTGCTTTGTGGAAAGTGGATGCAAGGCTATACAAGCAGACCTATAGGCTGAGGTTTCCTATGCAGCTGTAATCAATGTTTAATTAGTCAAGTTTTATCTCCAGTTAACACCATCATCCCTTTTCCCATCACCACATCTCACTTACCCACACCTCGCTCTCATTCGACAGGCCCAACTCCCTCTCGGGCCTATCTCAGCGGCACACTACCACAGCGGGTACACTGCCGTAAAAATGTCATCCAGGGGGAGAAGAGAACACTCACTACACTAGTAGAAGCTTCACAGGAAAGGTCCATAGCCAACGAGTTGGCATATGTATCGATCGATCAACCGTACACTCTGCAGAGGTTTCACTACCCACAAGATTAGCCATCATAGGTGTTGCGCAACACCTAAGCAGAATTCCGGGTGCTTGCTTGCCTAGGTCGATGCCACCCTACCACTCAGCCCTGGGATATTCCGGATCCTACACCGTTATGCTGAGACTGGGAGACACAGTACCGGGCCCATCCAGTGGTACTGCGCATCTAGAACGGAACGGGAACGCATCGACCATCTCCGCCCACCCTTATCACCACTCAACCTAGCAGTAGTGGCACCATCCTACCAAGTAGTCCAGCCGTCTTCCGCCCATCAGAAACGAGTGAGTAGAAAAGGATTCCCATGAACCTGAAACTAGTCCGTCCTAGGTTTGACCAAGCAGGCATCTTCACTTAGGGGATACTCTCCCCGTGCCATCACAGCACCTCCATCCACGGGCTTCGAACCACCAAGGCTATCCCACCCGGAACCTCCTCAACAACTTTACCCGCCACAGGTATCTTGCTTGGGGATGCCCAGGTTGCACCCCCGGCACGACTTGCCCCATGGGCTTGTCTCACATCCCACTTGGTCGACATCAACCCTTACCACGCACCCAAGACGCACGCAGCACTCTCTCCCAGTGGTTATAATCAGTTATACACCGTCCCAATTCCACCACATAGCATATAGCAAGTAGTAAGTAGTGGAAGAGTAACAGTAAATTAAACAGCAGCTAACCTAGCAGCGGATAGCAGGGTATAGTCTTATCAAGGCAGGGAATTCAAATATACTACCATGCAACCAATCCATACATAATCATAAAGCAATAGCAACAATGTCATTTGCAATGCGTAAATAGGATCTAAGGATTTGGTGGGACGTGGCACCTTCGTAGTCGTCTCCTAGCTCCTGAAGGTACTCGTGGTCGTCTTCCTTAGTCAGATCCTCCTCTGGCTCTGAAATCGAACACAAAATAGTCGCGTCAGCGACTCCTATAGAGTATTTCAGAAAAATCCAATAAAATAAAGAGCCAAATACACACAAACATAGTCTTAGATTGTAGATCTCATTTTTCTGAGAATTTTGATATATGGTGCGTAATTTTTGGACATCGTATGAATAAGTTATGAATTTCCGAAGATTATCCTATTTTCTGAAAATGGAAAATGGTCGATTAATAAGGGGCAGCTCGGGATTGGTCCACGTGGCGCGCGGGTCCAGTAGTGTGGCATGTGGCGCCTCATCAGAACACAGACCCGATGGTCGCCCACCAGGTGTTCGATGCTGGTTCCCAGAGAGTCGCCGGCGTCGGCGTAGCTCGGGCGAATCGGAGATTCGGGGCGCCGAGGGTGCCGCTCTCCCGAGCTCTCCCGGGGAGGCTCGGGCGAATCGGACACTTGGGCGCCGAGGGTGCCGCTCTCCCGGGGAGGCTCGGGCGAATCGGACATTTGGTGCGCCGAGGGTGCCGCTCTCCCGAGCTCTCCCGGGGAGGCTCGGGCGAATCGGAATTTTGGGCGCCGAGGGTGCCGCCCTCCCGAGGGTTGGCTGTCATTAGTGAAATGATGTCGTGGGCTTCCTTCTCTCCCACGGCATACGGCGGTTCTCCGACGAGGTGGAGGCGCACGTAGCCAAGGCGACAGACATGATTCGGGGCTCGGCTATCTACGCGGCGGTGCCGAGGCAGACTTGGCGAACCTCGTCGGCCTTTCTCCGCAGCGCGAGGCGATCGGGGGTACTCGGAACGGATTTTAGGCGAGGCGGAACGTGTCGGCGGCGATCACGTTTCCCCGAGAACGCACCTCTCGGTGTTCCGGGCTATGGAGGTTCGATCTTCTGCAACTAAGCTTGTCCGAGGTGGTCGGTGAGTTGGTGGTCACGCTAGCGGGTCGCGTCGGCGGTTTCATGGCTTTGCGCGCGGGAACGCCGTCAAGGTGGCGGTGCTCCGAGCACATGTGACGGCGATGCCCATCGGAAGTGGCCTGACGTCCATAGCCGATGTCCAGTGGTTTGATGGCCGGTCTTGTGCGCGTGTTGTGCGAAGTGTTCAGGGGCCGGAAACAGCGCGCGGCCTACACGCTCATGATGCCGAGCGCCATGACCGTAGCACGGCGAGGTTGGATGAGGTGTTCGGTGGCTCACCGTGGGGCTGGTGAGGTAAGGATGGCGGTGCAGTGACGAGGTGACGCTGTGCAGAGTGATCGCAGTGCCGTGCCGCTCCTCGTCCGCAGCTCGGGCTTCTCCTCCGTGTCCGGCTCCGGCGTGCTCCGCGGCGGCGGCGCTCCGGCAGCTTCTCCTCCTCTGCTCCGCCCTTCTCCCTTCTCCCTCTCCCTCTATTGTGCGGTGTGGTGTAGTGGTTGTGCCGCAGCGCGGCGGCGGCGAGTGGGACGAGGTCTAGGGCTTCGGGGCGACTCCTTTTATAGACGGCCAGGGCATGGCGTGGCGGCGGACGATGATTAGCGGCGAAGGGGGCACGTGGAGACCATCGGTGCTCCCGAGCTAGGGTTTCCCAGTGCGCGCGGCTTCTTGGTGAGCAAGGCAGGGGACAGGTGAGGGACAGCGGGGTCAGGGCTCTGCCATGCGTGGCGCTGTCGGTCACGCCATTTGCGTGACTCTGTCGGCCACCGTCTTTCGCGAGGTGAGAAGAAGAACAGTAGCGAGAGCGGCTGACAGGCGGGGTCGGGCGGTCAGCGGCTGCGGGGGAGTGGGTGAAACGGTCGCGCGCGCGCGCTTGCTCGGTTGGGCCGCAGCTGGGCCGACAGGCTGGCTTCCTTTCTTCCTCTCTTCTCTTTTCTTTTTATTTTTCTATTTTCACTTAAGTGTATTTATATACATGTATTACCCTTTTTAAATATTGAGTAAATACAAACATAAATTGCAATAAATCCCAATTGTGATGCATAAGCTATTATTCTATGTGAATGGAATTAAAATGCAAGCTATACTCCTTTATTTACCAAATTCATAATGAAACCTATATGCTTGCACAAGAAAAATGGGTTTTCATAATAAATAAATGAAAAATTTTAATTGGTTGGGATTTTTAGGTTGTGTGGGTTTTTAGGGTTGTTACATCAGCCATGTCTTCAAACAAAGGAGATAAATCTTCTCCTAAGTGTTCTTCTTCCAATGTTGGAGCTGGCTCCTTTGATGTACTAACTTGAGTAGCGATGGGTGTTCTTGATGGTGGCTTAAAATTGTCCCTCGCCTCTACAAACTTCTTTCTTCTCAAGAGTTTCTCTGGATCATCAGTGAAATTGTTTGGAAGAGAAAAACCATTCATTCATCACCCTGCATAAGATAAGTAAATGATAAAAAAACAGGGGTGTGCCTGTTTGAGTTAGAGATCAATCGATAATACAATCTTATCCATGATGCATATGTGTTATCAATGTTTCCTAAGTTTAATGTGCCTTCCCCGGTAACGGCGCCAAAAATGCTTGTTGACATCTACTAACGTCACCCAAAATAACTTTATAACATTTAACACTAGGGACGAGATTAGAAGATGTATGGTATTTAATTAACTGATCATTAGCAACTAGCCACTTATCAATTACCAACATTCTTTAGCATGAACCGGGTTGTCAATCCTAATTATATATGCTAAGAATAAATAAAGGTTTTACATATTATTCTATGTGACTGGGCAGAAATATATAAATATAAACTACGAACAATTCTGCAAGTGGACAGATAATTATACCATTATAGCATTTTACCTAGGAGTTCTACCAGGTTGTCGATTTATATTTATACCATTGGGAAGGACAGGGATAAACTACAATCTATTATATTGATAACAACCATATACAATGAATAAGTGAAATTACCAATGTCATATACTCTACTCATAACAGGTAGAGGTCACAAGATAATAAAGATAAATAGGGTGATAAGTATGATCAAGCATCATTAATAAAGATAAACATCAGAGCACTTTCTAATCATAGTATTAGCTAGCCAATGGATAAACTAAGAAATTAATATCTAAAATAATTCTATAACTATGTCAATGAATAACTCTAACTAGTGCAATTACGTTTAGCAATCATTGCCAGATTAGTCATATATCATGATCACATGCAAAGGGCATCATCTAGGAAAGGTGTGAGACAGAGTCATCACCCAACTTCGCAACCGTGCCTGCTTGCCTACATACGCGGGGTGGCCTACAGAGGAATCAACGTAGCTGTCACCTACGCGAACTACCACACGACCTGGCACATTAGGGTGCACTCGCAGATAAACGAAATATCTAGACACCACCACGTCTACACATTATTCATCATCTACTCAACGATCGATTGGATAAACGCTATACGAGAAATTACATGAATTCAATAAGATCAAACCAACTATACTAGACATATAATTAAAGTAGACAAAGACTAATGTAATCAAGAACCTATGAACTATTAAGAACAATGTTTCCCTAATCATAATGAAGAATACAATAATAGTGAAAGAACTAGAATTATACCGAACTCTGCACTCCAAACGATCGCCAGGGCTCTAGATCCCGCCAAAGAACTAGATCTCCTCTACTCTCTAATCTAATTAGGCTAGAACTATGAAGTAGAAGGCTCTTGATGAACTAGTAGGCTCTTGATGGCTTGAAGACTTGTTGCCTTCGATGAATGATTGATTGATTCCTCCAGGGGGGTCTCCCCCTCTATTTATAGCCCGGTGGGATGAACGTGCGCCGTAGGATCAAACCGACTTAAACATAGGGCTAAGATGACTCCTAAGAGGCGGCGGAAGAAGACTCCAGAGGGCGGCGGTGAATCCCTAGGGGGGCGCCACCCAGGCCCACCCCAGGGCCGGCCGGCCCCACCTGGCCAGGTGTGGGACTCCGCTTGCTTCGGGTGTGTTCTACACTCTTCCAAGGTCTTCGTGATGATGTTTTCTTGGCGGTTTAGTTTCGTGTCTTGTATGCTCTTTAACCCTTCTTTTATGCTTTTCTGGAATAGTCCCTGGAAAATACAGAATATACAAAACTCGTGAAAATTGTCAGTTAAAACCCAAGACTAGTATATTTTCATGTATCCTTTTGTGTCTAAAGTTCTAATAAAAGTTGACATTATCGACCGTCAACAGAATCCCAATAGAATCTGATGCAACTCCATCTCGTGAGCCCCAAAGAAGACTCAATAATGCCATGCGTGAGGTTGTCAAGAAGGAAGTCTTGAAACTTCTACATGCAGGCATTATTTATCCAGTCCCTTATAGTGAATGGGTGAGCCCTGTGCAAGTAGTTCCTAAGAAGGGCGGCATGACTGTCATTAAAAATGATAAGAATAAACTCATACCACAACGCACTGTTACGGGATGGAGAATATGCATAGACTATAGGAAACTCAACAAGGCCACTAAGAAAGATCACTTTCCACTTCCTTTCATCGATGAGATGTTAGAAAGATTGGCCAAACACTCATTCTTTTGCTTTCTGGATGGATATTCGGGATACCATTAAATCCTAATCCATCCTGATGATCAAAGCAAAACAACCTTTACATACCCGTATAGAACATATGTTTACAGGCACATGTCCTTTGGACTTTGCAATGCACCTGCATCATTCCAACGTTGCATGATGTCCATCTTCTCTGACATGATCGAACAAATCATGGAAGTTTTCATGGATGATTTCTCTGTCTATGGAAAATCATTCGATGACTGCCTAAAAAATCTAGACAAAGTCCTACAATGCTGTGAAGAAAAACACTTAGTACTCAACTGGGAAAAGTGTCACTTCATGGTGCGAGAGGGAATTGTCTTGGGCCATCGAATATCGGAGAGTGGGATAGAAGTGGACAGAGCTAAGCTCAGTGTAATAGAGCAACTTCCACCACCCACGAATGTTAAAGGAGTAAGAAGCTTCCTAGGCCATGCAGGTTTTTATAGGAGGTTTATCAAGGATTTTTCGCAGATAGCTAGACCTTTGACTTGCCTTGTAGCTAAAGACATTCCTTTAAATTTTGATGATAAATGTCTTCGATCCTTTCACATTTTAAAGAAAGCTCTAGTTTCGGCCCCAATCATACGACCCCCTGATTGGAACCTGCCTTTCGAAATCATGTGCGATGCTAATGATTTTGCTGTGGGAGCTGTCCTTGGTCAAACTAAGGAGAAAAGGCATTATGCTATCTCCTATGCTAGTAAGACCTTGAAAGGGCCCCAGCTTAACTATGCAACCACAGAAAAAGAGCTTTTAGCCATTGTCTTTGCAATAGACAAGTTTATATCTTACTTGGTAGGAGCCAAGGTTATTGTCTACACAGACCATTCTGCTTTAAAATATCTACTCACGAAGAAAGATGCTAAACCCCGCTTGCTTCGCTTGATTTTACTCCTTCAAGAGTTTGATCTAGAAATCAGGGACAAGAAGGGAGTAGAAAACTCCGTAGCAGACCACTTGTCTCGTTTGCAAGGCCAAGACCAAGACAACCTTCCTATAAATGACTTTCTTCGCGATGACACTCTTTTAAAGGTGACTCATACCAATCCATGGTATGCCAACATCGTGAACTTTATAGTCACTGGCTATGTTCCGCCAGGAGAAAATAGGAAGAAGTTGCTTTACCAAAGCTGAACTCATTTATTGGATGACCCCTATCCCTATCGAGTCTGTGCGGATGGGTTGCTTAGGAAATGTGTCCCTCTGGAAGAAGCAACTAAAATAATCGAAAGGTGTCACTCCACTGAATACGGAGGACATTACGGAACCTTTCGAACACATGCTAAAATCTGGCAGAGTGGATTTTTCTGGCCATCTATGTATGAAGATACAAAGGACTTTATCCGACGATGTGCTCGATGCCAGAAACATGGCAACATCAGTACTCGAGATGCCATGCCACTTACAAACACTCTACAAGTAGAACTGCTTGATGTTTGGGGAATAGATTACTTGGGACCATTCCCTAAATTTGGTCATTTTGAATACATCTTAGTGGCAGTGGACTATGTGTCTAAATGGATAGAAGCCAAGCCTTGCCCCTCAGCAGATGCCAAAAATGCCAAAAGAATGTTTGAAGAAACCATCTTTCCCAAGTTTGGAGTTCCTAGATTAGTCATTAGCGATGGAGGATCCCACTTCATAGATAAAAATTTTAGGAAATATCTGACCGTTCAAGGAATCCAGCACCATGTAGCCACACCATATCATCCCCAAACCTGTGGCTAAGTTGAAACCTCTAATAAGCAAATAAAGAACATTCTACAAAAGATGGTGGAGGAAATGGGAAGGGGATGGCCTCATAAGTTGCATGATGCCCTTTGGGCGTATCGAACCGCATATAAAACTCCAATAGGCATGTCCCCTTATCAATTGGTCTATGGCAAGACTTGCCACCTCCCCGTAGAACTAGAGTTCAAGGCACATTGGGCCATCAAGAAATGGAACATGGATTTCGAAATGGCAGGACAAAATAGGAAGATGCAAATCTATGAATTAGAAGAATGGAGAGAGAAAGCCTATCATAGTGCTAAGTTATATAAAGAAAGGACTAAAAGATGGCACGATAAAAGGATCAAAAATAAGTAGTTTCACCTAGGAGATAAGGTTTTACTCTTTAACTCCCGAATCCATCTTTTTGGTCATGGGAAGTTGTGGAGTAAATGGGAGGGACCATTTAAGGTAGTTGCAGTGTCACCTCACGGTGCTGTCACACTAGAAAGTGATGATGGCTAACTTTTTAAGGTGAATGGTCAATGCCTTAAAGTTTATCATGAGATGGAAGAGGAAGGAGAAATAGATGTGGTAGAGCTCATAAACCCTGAACACTACCTCTTTTAATTAGAAGTATCTTATTTGGCCTTAAAACCACTTAAAGGCCCGATGAAAACCATGAAGAAAGAATTCCAAGGGCCCTAAAGAGTACCTAGAGGGACTCGGGTGGGCAAACCTCACCAGAGGTAGGGCGCCCGCCGCCTCTAAGGCGGCGCCCGCCCCCCTATTCGGCGAAAAGGTGATCCTTTGACACGCGCTCGATGATCCACGGTTGGTGCAACATTCCTCCACGCGAATTTTGAAAAGATTCGCCTGGAATATTGCAAAGGAGGCCTATCCTTTCACCATGACCATCTTCAAATATCCAACACCATCTCCTTCTTGACTCCACGACCCTCCATCATCTAAAACCCATCTAGAACCCTAGCCATGGCCTCCTTCAAGCACAAGAGCATGTCACCCACTACCTCTGCTTCCCAGTCGACGACAATGCTCCCATCAACATCATTGACGTAGTTCCACTCGCCGTAGCACCTCCACCATGCACCCCGATCGCATCTCCAGCGCAGCAAAGCTCGAAGGCCAGCCAGGGGCGGCGGGCGCCCCATCACCAGGGCAGGCACCCCCCACCTTTCATCTGTCGCGCTCCCCTGCACTCCTAACACATTCCCCTATGTCGGGAATGGCAGGGAAGAGGCCTCACGGTGATCTACACGCTCGTCTCACTACCGGAGAGATCACGCCGAAGAAGGCTCTGACCTATCCCATGGAGAAGGATCTCCCCACGCCAACTCCTCTGGAGAAGGCAATGGTGTCGATCCCTAACTCTGACTCCCTGGTAGACAGGACCACCCGCAGCACGACTCCTAGTCTGAAACAACAGAAGTACGTTGTCTCGGGTCGTCGCATGCCGGATGGCCACTATGAGAAGGTGCTGCATCGCCTTCCCGATTCCAGCGACTCCAAGACACAGGAGGGGGTCGCTGTCTGCTCCTTCAGTTCGCCGCCATCACACCAAGCCACCAATTGGTGTGCTGGGAGAGATGGAACATAGTGGAGGGAATGACGCCATCATGGAGGGCCTCTTGGCCCAAATGAAAAAAGTGAAGGCCGAAAACAAGGCCTTAGAAGATAAGCTGGCTGAGCAGGAGATGTGGCGCTTAGATGTGGAGGATAAGTTCACCATGCTGTGTAAGGCGTGCACCTCCAAGATCAAACGCCTCTATAAGGCAAAGGGGCATGAGGACCTTTATGAAGCCCCATAGGACTAGACTAGGATGTCATAGGTGTTTGCTTTCGATTTAATTAGTTCAATTATTCTCAGTTTGTTTGCTTTAGTTTCATTTTATTTGAATTCAATTAAGTTTTTGTACTAGCTCGAGATGAATAAAAAGCACCTATGATTGTTTTACTCCATTTGTTTGTCGGTCCGCTGGTGTTTTCCCACCAGTTGGGCCTTTATCACTTTACATTTCTCTTCCGTGCATAAAGACTAGGAATATCGAAAAAGAAAGTGTGGGGGAAAACACCAACACCACACCAAACTGCCAAAACAAGTACCTAGGCAGCCTGAAAAAGGTGGAACGTGACTAAAGGACTGCCACCCGAGGCCTTTAGGCCTGAGTAGTAGGCCGGGTGCCCCTTCAGCAAGGCGGCCGCCTGGCCTCTGGTTCCCAACATGACCAGCTTCGCACACAGCGCAGGTATGACTGCTTCACAATTATTTTTGTCGGCTTATTTCGAGTCATTTAATCCATAAATGCTCTTGAAACATTAAAAACAAACTTGTCACACTATAATTAAAAAGTTATCCTGAAAACCATGTCATACTTCGAGACATGACTTGTATAAGCTTTGTTCTTGTCAAATGCCTATGACTTGTGATCTACTCAATTTAGTATGGTATTCCTAAGTTGTTGATTAGTGTGATATAATAGTGTCTAGTGTTGTCCATACTTTACCTTGGAGAATATTTATTAAAAAAATTAATTCATTACTCCTTGTATGTGACAAAATACCTACCAAGGCCAAAAAGAGTAGCGTAGGAAAACAACCATAAAGCTCTTTTGATTATACTTTGAGTTTTGCCAAGCCTAATGATCTAAGTAGAGAGTTTTGTCATTCCTCAAGAATCAAGATTCCATGCACCCCTGAGAAAACTTCCACATAAGAAGTATTTTTCCACCTCATCATTCCACCATTCCCTTATGCTTGATGGAAAAATCCCATGAAACTTCATTCTCAGAGACATGGCTTAGAAAAAAAAAGAGAGAAAAGAGAGCAAGTACTCTGATGGAAAAAGGAGAAGAGAGCAAGTGCTCTGATGGATCAAAAAGAGATGTTAACACCAAATTTTGGGCTGGGAGAAGATAGCCGATGCCAGAGGAAGATAGCCGATACCAGAGGAAGATAGCCGATCTCGGAAGCAGATTCCGTCTAGCGAAAGGAAGGAAAATAGCTGATTGCACGGTGAATCGGTCATCGGGTGGAGGTGACAAGAGGCGTGCAGCGTCGGTATTGATGACGTCATCCCGAGTCCGCACCGCCAAGATGCGATCACGATCGGAGTCCGTTATGAAAGGGAAGGTGGGACTCCAAGTTACCTTAGATATATGATAGTTTGTTAGTTTCCTTATCTATTGATGAGTTGTAATTCGACTAGGACTCTATCTACGCTCAGGGTATAAATATAAGCCCTCAGCCATTGTAAAACACAACAACATCAATACAACACAACTTTCGGCTCCGGCCAACAAACCCTAGAGTCAGTCGAGTCCGGCGAGTTACTTCATCCAGGCTGGGTGTCATCCGGTGGACGCAGGCTTGCTTGTAAGTATCGTCAACCCCCTGTTAAACTATGTCTTTTTAGCGTCATCCGGTGGACGTGGAAGCATGGCGGATCAGGGTCCTTGCTAAGCTCTGTTTCTTTGGCGTCATCCGGTGGACGTGGGAAGCATAGTGAGTCAATGATGATTCACGCTGGTTTACCCGATCAATCTGTGTTAACCGTCATTCGGTGGACGAGATGCAGATTAGGACGGTTCTCACGCGCGGATTAGTTATCAATTCGTGTTTGTTTGCTTGATTAATCTATTAGTTAATGTCATCCGGTAGACAGGCTATAGATTGAGATAGTTTGCATGCATGGATTAGTTATCGGCTCTAGCTAAATATGGCAATTTAGTTAGATTCATTAAGTTATCAAGATGTTATTTGTTGTTTATTGTTTATTTATCAATATGACATCTCTCTGCCCGATCAAGATTGATAGATTTGGCCTTAGATTCACTTGAATTTGATCGTCGTTTATGCTTTCTTATGCTTATTTTACCATGGTGATCGGTTCCATACTTACATCGGCTAATTCCCTGTCAATCTTGTTCGTTACATGTTGTGCGTTCGGTTCTAGCTGAGAGTTATGAGGTTATCGTAAGTCCTATTTTCGTGTCCTTGTTTAAGTTAAACTGATCGTCATCCGGTGGAACAGGTTTAACCTAAGCAAGTGTTCACTAGATCAGACTTGCTTTAATTTGAAGTCTGTTTATGACTACGCTAGCATTCGTTCGTGCTTCATGGACCCTGCATCGGCTAAAGAGCCGATTCAGTTATGCTTTCACGAATAGATCGTGTATATAGACTTATTTGGGTATCAAACGATCTAGTTTTGTTTGCTGAGTTTGTTGAAGCCCGCTGGCTGTTAGACCAGGTGAACGCAGACTTGGTGAACTTGGCGAAGAGGGTTTACTAAAGCCGCCTGCCTTCTAGACCAGCTCTAGCCGATCTCTGCTTGTTTGATGCACAGATCAGATCTGTACACATGATCTATTTTCTTTTATGCATATTAACTGAACTAGATCGGCTAGTACGTTGTTATCTTCATGTGAGTACCTTGATATCCGTTTTACTTCATTATTATACTATCGGTTCATAACATGACGGAATCGGCTTTCTAGTCGATCTCCGATTATACTGGCTCTTTGAGCCGTACAGTTGGAACTATCTGGACTCACCAGTTAGTTCCGCCCTGAGTTACTGATTATATCTCTTTCCTTGTCAATTGCAGGTCAAATTGACTGGCACGCTTGGGTGTTACTGATACTCTCAGACCGGGTTCGAAGCTAGCTGGATCTGCGAGAGCTCTACTGCTTTCAAGGGTCGTTTCCGGCTTCGCTGGTGTGTTGGGCTTAGGGAACCACTTTTTGCGCCAACACACTTTTTGGCACGCCCGGTGGGACAATTCATTGACGACCATGGCAAAAGGGAAGACTGCGGCAGATAGCTCCTCCAGGGATGACGGTGTCCTCAGGGTCTGGGTCGAAGATCTCAACGAGGAGGACGCGGCAGTGCTAAACAAGATCGTTGAAGAATTCGCTGATGCCTGCCTGCTTTCATTCAGCAAGCAGCGTGATGCCTCCATAGTGAAGAAGAATGCATTCCCAAGGTGGATCATGGACGGCCATTCTGATAAATCTGAAGAGGAGTGCAAAGCCGACCTCA
This sequence comes from Eremochloa ophiuroides, assembly GCA_038502445.1. Classification (NCBI taxonomy): domain Eukaryota; kingdom Viridiplantae; phylum Streptophyta; class Magnoliopsida; order Poales; family Poaceae; genus Eremochloa; species Eremochloa ophiuroides. Next base: position 36,753 of record JAHLJS010000275.1, read on the forward strand.
AACAGATGCTGGAAGAAGCGACCTGGGAGGCCGCCTATTCAGCAGTCGGCCACCACCACAAATCCTTCCTGCAGACATTCTATAACATCATGAAGACCGTTCTCAAGCAGCAGGATTGGGAGTCTTTGGGTCCAGTTTAGTTCAACATACCCGCAGAAGATGCAGATCCAAAAGCAGCGGCAGGGACCTCCAATTCCTCACCGCAACAGCCGAGCCAGCCGAAAACGCCTGTGCAGGGTGCCACTGCGGCCGGTTCGGCTCAAAAAATAGCAGCTTCTCCCAGATTATACAAAGATCATACTCCGGAGGAGCTCCCCGCTTTCATGCAGGCCACTGGGCAGACGGTGAACTCGATGAACTCATCAGCGGTGAACCCGACGACTAGAAATACGTCGGCGGCAGACACAGCCAACCCAACTCCTGAATACCACGAGGGGATTACATATCAAGACCTTAAGGTAGCGCCGCATCCGGGCTACGCTCAAACGCCCAACAATCAGCTGCTGGAGCAGATGAGTGCCATGCTCCGTGATATGTTCGGTTTGCAGCCGAAGACCGGGACTGGAATCAAGTATAGACGTCCTTACCCCGAGTGGTACGATCGAGTGACGTTGCTGCCCAGGTATCGCTTGCCCGACTTCTCCAAGTTCAGTGGGCAGGACGACATCACCACCATGGAACACATCAGCCGTTACCTGACCCAGCTCGGCGAAGCTTCATATGAGGTAGCTCACAGGGTCCGGTTCTTTCCGCTATCACTGACAGGGCCGGCGTTTAGCTGGTTTGCGTCCATGGAGCCTGGCTCGATTCAAAGTTGGGAGGACCTGGAGACCAAGTTCCATAATTACTTCTTCTCTGGCACAGGGGAGAAAGACATCACAGATCTCACCAACATGCGCCAAAAGCCGAATGAACTTGGATCGGCTTTCATCAAGCGATTCAAGGAGACCAGGAACATGTGGTACTCTTTGAACCTGAACGACAAGCAGCTCGCCAAGATAGTGGTCAGTGGGCTGCTCCCACACGTCCAAGAAAAGCTGGTGGGCACCAACTTCAACAGCATCAGTGAGGTGATGCAGAGGGTGGCCGCATTAGAGCAGCAGGCCCAGAGTTTCAAGAAGGAATCAAAATACAAGCAGTCGGCTTACGTCTGTAATTCTGACTCAGAGGGTGATGAGAATGAAGAAGTGGCTGCTGTTGAGCTCAAATGAGGTACAAAGCCCATGGCCGTACCGAAAGGATGGAGCGCGGAAGATCAATACGACTTTGACACACGCAAGCTGGACAAGCTCTTCGACCTGTTAGTCAGTGCGGGCCACATCACCTTCCCGGCTGATTACGTCAAGCCGTCTCCTGAAGATTTGCAGGGGAAACCGTTCTGCCAGTACCACGGCCTCACCTCACACTCCACAAACAACTGCCGCAATTTCAAAGCAGCAATCCAGAATGCTATTAGGCACGGCCTGTTGAAATTTGAGGCCCCTCCCAAGGGGAAGATGAAGATCGACAAATTCGCATTCCTGAAGGGGCAGAACATGGTCCAGATCGCAAACCCTCTGGCCAAAGTAAAGGTGTTAACCTTCAAACGAGCTAAGAAGAACTCCTCAGTTGATACCGATGCACAGATCACAGCTGAGGAGCTAGCGCTGATCAAAAGAAGGAGGGAGCAGAACCAGAGGCAGCTGGAGCAGGGAGAGTCCAGTGGCACCAAGAGCAGGAGGCCCACGCACCAGCACCTTCTGAATAAGTGGCGGCGATAGAAAGAGAAAGATCATCAGAGGCAGCTGCAGCGCGAAGAAGAGGAGTACCGCAGGTGGCTCCGCGAGGAAGAAGAGGCGCGCCATCACGAAGAAATGGCTCACCACCAGGAAGGTGAGGAGGATCACTGGCATTGCCCATTCTTCCGACACTGCTGGAACAAAGGCTTGAGATTGCCAACGCTGCGCAACTGTCCAGAATGCAGCGATCAGTACCGAGAGTACAGGCAGTCCCAGGTCAACCGCCGGTCCGTGCACCAGAGGCTGGGGAGCCCCCATAGCTCGTGGGATCGGCGTGAAAAAAGGGACCTGCGCGATCGGCTTGATGAGGCGGTAGTTGAACGCCGACAGCCGGTTTGGCAGGAGAACCAGTGGTGTCCAGGGGATCTAACTAGAAGCCAAAGACGCCGGGTGCAGCGGCTCAGGAACAGGGAGCTCCAGGCTGAGGGGCGCGCCAAACAGGTGTAGCACGAAAGGCCTTCACAAAATAATAGAAAGGGTGTAGCCGATGCACAGATGGTGTTTGTGCTACCTGCAGAGTTCAGAGCCAAAAAGTACGATACCGATTCTGACTCAGACGATTCGGGATCAGAAGAAGGAGTGGCCAAGTTAGTGCTCGCACAGCAAGCTACTTTTGATAAGCCGGCCAAGAATCGACATCTGAAGGCCCTCTATCTCAAAGGTTATGTCGACGGCATGCCCATGACGAAGATGCTGGTGGACGGTGGCGCCACTGTCAATCTCATGCCCTACACTACATTCCGCAAGCTAGGTAAGGGTGCCGATGATCTAATAGAAACCAATCTGATGCTCAAGGATTTCGGGGGCAATTCTTCCAACACTTGGGGGGCAATCAACGTCGAGCTGACAGTGGGGAAGAAGACACTGCTTACTACCTTTTTCATGATCGACAGTAAGGGTGCCTACAGCTTGCTGCTCGGACGTGACTGGATTCATGCCAACTGTTGCGTGCCATCCACCATGCATCAGTGCCTCATTCAGTGGCATGACGATGAGGTCAAAGTGGTCCCGGCCGACGACTCGGTCAGCGTGGCGACGGCAGATGCCACATACTGGGAAGCTGGGGATCATGATTGTTTCTCTGGCAAGGTTTGGGAAGGAGGCTCCAAAAAGGTCAGCGATGAGAGTCAACAGCCGATCAGGGCAATCGGCTCTGAGTCTTTTTATTAAATGAAGAATCCGCTAGACGGCACAGAGGGTAAGTTGGGGCAAGGATTCACGTCGGCCGACAAGCTCGAAGAAGTAGATGTTGGACCCGGCGACAGGCCAAGGCCGACGTTTATTGTCGCTAACTTAGACCCGGAGTTCAGACAGGAGCTGATTCAACTGCTGAAGGAGTACAAAGATTGCTTCGCCTGGGAATATTATGAGATGCCTGGATTGGACAAATCTATTGTTGAGCACAGGCAACCTATCAAGCCAGGGTTTCGGCCACACAAGCAGGCTCCACGTCGGTTTAGAGAGGACGCTCTGCCCGACATTAAGGCCGAAATCACGAGGCTGTTAGAAGCCAAGTTCATTCGAGCTTGCCGATATGCCGAGTGGATATCGAACATCGTCCCCGTGTACAAGAAAAATGGTAAATTGCGAGTCTGTATTGACTTCAGGGATTTAAATAGAGCTACACCGATGGATGGCTACCCTATGCCAATAGCCGATATGTTGGTAGACTCGGCTGCTGGGCACCAGGTTATTAGCTTTATGGATGGCAATGCTGGTTATAATCAAATTTTTATGGCTGATGAAGACATCCCGAAGACCGCCTTCAGGTGCCCTCGTGCGCTTGGGTTGTTTGAATGGGTGGTCATGACGTTTGGTTTGAAGAATGCCGGTGCAACCTATCAGAGAGCTATGAATTATATATTTCACAAGTTGATCGGCAAAATCATTGAAATCTATATAGATGACGTGGTGGTGAAATACAAGAGCAATAAAGATCACCTGGTCGATCTGAGGGCCACTCTGGAGTGCACAAGGAGACATGGTTTGAAGATGAATCCTAACAAGTGTGCGTTCGGCGTGTCGGCTGGCGAATTTCTGGGATTCATGGTCCACCGCAAAGGGATAGAGATCGGCAGTAAGAGTAAGAAGACGATCGATGAACTTGTACCTCCAACCAACAAGAAGGAATTGCAGTCTTTGCTTGGTAATATTAACTTTATCAGAAGGTTCATCGCCAACTTATCAGAGAAGGTGCTACCGTTCTCGCCATTGTTGAAGCTCAAGAATGATCAAGAGTTCAAATGGGGTGACGTGCAACAGAAGGCTTTTGACGAAATCAGAGAATACATGAAGACTCCCCCTGTCTTAGTACCACCACGGATAGGGAGGCCTTTTAAGTTGTACGTGACGGCCGAAAGCCATACTATTGGATCGGCCTTTTTTCAAGAGTTTGAAGGGAAAGAGAGAGCAGTTTTCTACCTGAGCAGGCGGCTCCTTGACCCTGAGACAAGATATACACCGACCGAGAAGTTGTGCTTGTGCCTATTCTACTCATGCACCAAGTTGAGGCACTACCTGCTTGCCTCGGAGTGTGGTGGTGTCCAAGGAGGATGTCATCAAGCACATGCTTTCGATGCCTATTTTAAATGGTCGGATCGGCAAATGGATCCTGGCGCTCTCAGAGTTTGACTTGAGGTTCAAATCGGCTAAGACAGTCAAAGGCCAGGCGATAGCCGATTTCATCACGCAGTATCACGGAGGATCGGCTAATGTAGCGGATATAGCGCCGTGGACTATGTTCTTCGATGGCTCTTCGTGTAAGCAAGGTGGTGGCGCCGGAGTAGTGCTCATCTCGCCGCGGGGCGTGCGCTTTGAGTATGCTTTCCAGATCGGGCCGATTGTCACAAACAATCAGGCTGAATATGAAGCCGCGTGGAAAGGTTTTCAACTTCTGCATGAAGCAAAAGCCGATGCAGTTGAAGTATTTGGCTATTCACAACTAGTCATCAACCAATTGCTCGGCATGTATGAGTGTAAAGACGAGATACTCAGAGGCTACTATGATCAATGCCAGGCTCTCATCAAGAAGTTCATGACGGTATCTCTTTGTCACATCCCCAGGGCCCAGAACCAGGAAGCTAATCGGCTGGCGCAGAACGCGTCGGGTTATCGGCCGATGCAGGAGATTTGTAATAGCGAGCAATCAGCTGATGACTGGAGGGGCGAGATAGCAGGTTACCTGGCAAATCCTTCACAACGGGTCAACAGAAAGCTAAGGTACAAAGCCACCAAGTACGTGTTGCTGGATGGTCAGTTGTATTACAAGACTGTTGAAGGAGTGCTGCTCAAATGCCTGGGGACAGAGGAATCAGTGAAGCTGATGAGCGAAGTACATGATGGAGTCTACGGTGCACATCAATCAGCTCACAAGATGAAGTGGATCATCAGGAGGACTGGTTACTATTGGCCTACGATGCTGGAAGATTGTTTTAAATATTATAAAGGGTGTCAAGAGTGCCAGAAGTTCGGAATTATACAAAAGTCTCCAGCCTCTGGTATGAATCCTATAATCAAGCCATGGCCGTTTAGAGGATGGGGTATCGATCTAATCGGCCAAATCTACCCACCATCGAACAAGGGTCACAAATGGATCCTGGTGGCGACTGATTACTTCACCAAGTGGGTAGAAGCCATTCCTTTGAGGAACGCCACTTCAACTGACGTGATCGAATTTGTAAAGGCGCACATTATTTACAGGTTTGGCATACCTCAGACGATCACAACTGATCAGGGGACAATGTTCACTTCAGAGGAGTTTATGACTTTTGCCGACGACATGGGCATCAAGATTTATAATTCATCGCCGTATTATGCCCAAGCCAACGGACAAGCAGAAGCCTCCAATAAAATTTTAATCAAGGTCATCAAGAAAAAGATTGAACAGAACCCCAGAAAATAGTATTTACATCTGAGCGAGGCGCTATGGGCCTATCGCATGGCACAGCATGGATCGATCAACGCTTCACCTTATGAGCTAGTCTATGGACACGCTGCTGTCTTGCCATGGGAGATTCAGTCTGAGACACGGCGCGTCACGTTGCAAAACAAGCTTACAGCCGGTGAATACAAAGACATTATGATGGACAGTTTAGAAGATTTGCACTGTCATCGGCTTAGGGCTTTGGAATACATTGAAAAGAACAAGGTACGGGTGGCCAAGTATTACAACACTAAGGTAAGAAGCAAGAGCTTCATCGAATCAGAGCTAGTATGGAAAGTCATTCTGCATGTTGGTACAAAAGATAGCCGATTCGGTAAATGGTCGCCAAACTGGGAAGGCCCGTATCGTGTGGTGGAATGCGCCCCGGGTAATGCTTACATCCTTGAAGATTTAGAAGGACAGAGCCTCGCCAGAGCCATCAACGGGAAGCATCTGAAGAAATACTACCCTAGCATCCCAGTTGGGGGATGATAGCCGATTCATGTGAATCTGGCTCTAACAGCCGATGCCGTGCAAGCGGGTCGCCTTCAGGACAAAAATAGCCGACATCGTAGTAACGAGTCGCCCTTAGCACAAAAATGAAATACCCTCGATGGGTTGTAACAGCCGATGCGATAAGCATCGCCTTTAGAGCAAAAAATAAAAGCAAAATATACGGTCTTGCAAATTGGATTGTTTTGGGCATAACGAGTTCAGAAGTATCATGTACATCAAAATGCCTAATACAATCTAGTTTGGATTATTGACGCCGTCCCGGATCACGTCCTCGGCGTCGATGGACACGGAGAGACCGTCGGCATGAGGGACGAAAGCGACCATCAGCGTGCCGAACTCCTCCATGTCTTGGCCTACCCGGATCCCCGGTTCGACGTTCTCCAGCACGATGCCAGAGTTGATCTGGGCGGCGGCCAGAGCTCCCGCGGCACCGTGACGGACGCCGCTCATCGCCACCTGGCGGACGCGGTG
>JAHLJS010000276.1:0-50000 GCA_038502445.1 Eremochloa ophiuroides
CGAGCAGACGACGGAGGCGGAGGTGGAGGCGGACGCTGCGAGCTCCATGGGAGGGAGGAACAGAGGCGCTTGGCGGTTGTGGCGCAGGTGAAGCGAGGCGAGGCGAGGCGAGAGTACTGGAAAGCTGATGAGGAGGAGGTGGACGGAGACGGATGCTGCCGGAACGGGAAGGGCGTTAATATAGGACGATGACCTCGGGCCCACAGGACAGCGACGGGCGACGGCTTATCCGACGTGGGGAGCCCTCCACTGACGATTCCGTCCTGGTTCCACCCAAAAAAAACAACCAAACAATCATGCATTTTACTTCAAATTTGAATGGTTTTTTTTAAAAAAATATATATATTAACATCTTTGCTTGTGCATCGATCAATGCATTTAATTTTGTCTTTACGACAGTCTTCTCAAATTCATGCATAGGAGTACTCCAAGAAGCCTTCGATTTGGGCAGTTTTACTTGGACTCCGACTAGCTATAAGTAATACTACTGTCAGCACTAGTTTCTTTGACATTACAAAGTTGATCAACAAAATTTAATTAATTAATAAATCATATATAGAATAATAATAAGTCCTCCTGTGTTGTTTATATATATTATGATCCATGACGTACGTACTATAGCGTCCAACGAGTTCGGCGTCCGTTTGAGGTCATTAGGAATTTGTGGTCTGATTAGATTAGTGCAATGATTGGGAGACACCCGTCCGTTCGCCGCACTGATACGGTGCACACTGATTGCGTTAATGGTGACCTTCAGCTTCCTCAGGGGTTCAGGTAGTACAATGGATCAGTTAGAGCAAGTATAGTAATATGCTGTAAGCCGGCTAAATGCTGACGTGGAGGAGAGAAAGGAGGGAAGAGAAGAGAAGTGGGCTGTAAGCTTACAGCCAGCTTGGACACAGGAACCAAGAAATCTGTGAGAGGAACAGGTGGGCCATACAGTAGATGTGAAAGGCTGACTACTATACAAGTGGGCTGAGAGAAGGCTGTAAGAACCTTACAGCCAGCAAGCGGGCTATATTATTAGCCTTGCTCTTAGAAAAGGCCAGGTTCCTGACTCGGATCTGATGCATGCAGGCCGATTGGTGCATATATAAAACAGAAATTGCTTACATCAAGCCGCCAATTTGGACATGATTAAGACATGAAGTGTACTAGTGTTTTTTTATAAAGGGTGTAAAGCGACTCTGCTTCCAAATGCACTGGCGGCGTACTTCGATAGCAACAGGTAACACATCAGCGCTACATGTATACACACACAACACATACTCGCATGCATGAACTTGGCTGCAAGCGGAATTACATACTGGTAGAATAGTCGTCATATACAGTATGTGCCTAGGCCCATCCACTTTATATCCATCTCAAAAATGATATCCTGCTGCATCGACCAATTTTAAATTATGTGATGATCCTATTTCTAGGGACGTTTAATAGTAATAGGCTTTGTGCTTGAATCAAGCGCTTGCTTGTTCGGGATGTTTCATATTTTTCTTTGATGCATCCTTTGATAATATCGATTAATCTGTGGCTACAAACTATTTGCAAACAACAACAACAACGACAACAATAACAACAACAATGGCTAAAACTTATAACTATAAATAATACTGAATGTCAAGTGCATATATAAGTCGTGCAATATAGGTCAAAATAATTAAACGTGTGCATGGCTTCTTAAGAATTAAAAACCAAGCATTATATATTTTAACGATTCAGTTTAAACTTTACTCTGGATTCAATTGATCTCATTGTGTAGGTTGTGTGCACTAAAGATCATATCAAAGATTTATTGTATATCAAATTGATTATTATAAGGAGTGAGAATTATCGGTCTACCATCTCGATTCAGAACATCAGTCATTATATATGTAGTAACGATTCAGTTTAAACTTTACCTCTAGATTCGATTGACCAATTTGCAGGTTGTGTGTGCACTAAAGATCATATATCAAAGATTTATGCTATATATATGTATTCTGATACTACAGTGAGTGATATTTCTTGATTGGTCCTGACCTTCACAGTCCGACAATTGGGTCTTGATCCTCTCCTCGACATGTGGATGTGGCTCGTCTGAATATAGACGGGGTCGGAGGGGGAAGCGATGTGCAATCTCCCTTGGACACGAAGGGGCCGGGAGGACAACACTGTGTTGCTATCTCTCTTGATCTGTACTAGACCATTCACGAGATCGTCTATGTTCGCTAACACACCCCAATAGCTTAAGTACGTAATGTTATGTGTGTAAAGCCCAACATCAAAGTAGACCATCTCGTGCAAACGAAATCCATAACCTATTAAGTTAATTTATTTTCCTTTTTACAGAAGTTAAACTAATAACCAGCCTTACAAAATCCATATCCCACTCACAAAAAAAAAAAAGAAGTCTGATTTCATATTCTTGTTACATACGAAATTCATCTTTAATTTAAAGGTCAATCCGTTCCTTCTGGCTAGTTTCATGATTTTTTAAAAAAAAAATCTCTTGAATCCAAAATTTTATTCATAAATAAATGTAATTTAGCGGCACAACGTCTATTATCTCTGTAATGATGTTTTTTTAGTAGTAGCAGCAGCAGCAGCAGATACATATCATATGACATACTCCCTCTGTCCCTTTTTAAACGTCATTTTTGATTTTTGTGCCACAAGTTTGACTAGATTTATATAAAATACGTGTAATGTTTGTATCTCCAAATAAATTTATTAAAAAACTAGATTAAAAAATATATCTAATGATATCAATTATGCATCATAAATATTAATATTTTTTATATAAAATTAATTAAAGTCATTTATCGAGAAGCGAGAACGATAAATATTTAGGGACGGAGGGAGTATGTGGTGTATAAATAATATAAAAATGAAGAGAAACCAAAAGGGCCTGCGATTTGAGATGGACGGCTGGGCTTGGGCAGGTGACCGTAAAAAAACCGAGGGTAGACGTGTAATTTTGTGATGCCAGAGAGATTGAACACGAGAGACCAGTCAATGCGCGTGGCGTGGGGCTGCATTCAGAGGGCAAACAGGATCCGGGCACAGCCTCTTTCATATCCATGCACCCAGACGACAACACGAGTACGGGTCCGGCACACCACTTTGTGGCGGGGTCGGTCGTCGTCGTCCAGCGCCGGGACGTGACCGCTGCCTGCCTGCCTTATCTCTCTGCCCGTGCCGTGCCGTGCCTGCGGGCTGCGGGGAGGGACCACACGTGCGAGCCAGCGTAGCATGCACACACGCGTGCGGGATCGGAATCGGAGCCCTTACCCCACGTTTTTTCCGCCTGCATATATGGTCTCGTTCAAACTACGTGTTCAGGCCTCAACGAGTACCTTCCAAAATACGAGTGATTTGAACCCAAAGGTTATTTCTAGTTTTATCCCAAGTCAAATCATCGTTAGATTTTAAGACAGTTCAATTAGCATCTTGTTCTATCCTAACTAAGAGGAAATGGTCTATAGCCTATATAGCCTAGAGGTTATAAGAGCCTCAGTAGGACGTCAGGTCCTATATTCAACTTCTCGTGAGAGCAAATTTTTCTAGAATTTAACGGTATTATACTTTGAATATGATATTCTCGTCAATAATAAGATGTTTGTGATGACTTCATCGATTTCGAGATGCTCATATCGATAAGGTTTACGTGTCTACATTCATTGGATATTCTCATCAACAATAAGATGTCTGTGGTGAGATACTCATGTGCATAAGGTTTGTGTGCCTACATTCATAAGGGTACTGGTGTAATTGAAAAAAAAACGACTAGCGCACAAACAAATACCGCACAGCACAGTAAAACAAATTTACTGTCCACGTTTCACATGGCACTTGGCCCCAGCTCTTGGGACCAATGTGTGGATAAGAGCAACCACAATGTATATGGGTTAAGTAGTTCATATGCGCAGTTTTTGTGTCAGTGGTCTATAGTTATTGTTGTCTCCATAATGTATATGGACTGGGTAGTCCATATGTGAGATATGGGGAAGAGAGAGAGAGTGCAGAGAGAAGATTTATTTGTTTATTCCTTATGGACAGCACATAGGGTTATGGGTACCTTTAGTTATGAACTGTTCCATAGACTACTTCTACAATATTTCAGCTAGCTCGTAAGCAATTTTTTAATCCCTATAAACTACTTTCATGCAACATTGTGGTTGCTCTAAGGGCTTTGGTCACACAATGCATGCACTGATCACTGCGTGTGGTGAGAGGTGAGCTGTGCGGCGCTAAGCGATCCTGAGTTCCTGACGCTTTTCCGCTGGCGCTTCGCACCGTCACTGCTCAATACTACTGTTGCCTACTGCTACCGTGCCAGTGAACCAATTTTATTTGCTTGCTTTATGGCATAGGAGTAGAAAAGATGCTTATTAGTCAAAACAACAACGAAAATAAGCAGATGTATTGTCAACCTTCAGGCTTTCATCCTGTCAAAAGGGTAGTAGAATTATTACTATTTTATAATATCAATATCACATCCTTTTCTAGACAGATGTATAGATTATTCCCTCGATGTCTTGGCTTTTCTAGTAATATACATTATGTCAAGATATAGTAGTAAGAGAAAGTAATTTATATAGAAAAATAAAAAAATAATTTAAAATTTAAAATAGAGGAAGTACATGGCAGGTACACTGTTCCTCTTTTTTGAAAGGAGATGTCAGTGCTTCGGTTCTCACAGCATCGTTCTCCTTTATTTTTCCTTCTACTTGTTTCCCTTCTTCCTTTTTTTTATTTTGTTGCTTCGATCAGCTGGATTGCACCAAGTTTATTGATTAGCTAGGACTAGGACAGAAGGAATGCTACCGGAGTGGAAGACATGGTGCCTGTCATGAGCTGTGATGTCTGTCTGGTTTTTGGGTTTTTTTTTTTTTTCTTTGGCGGTGGAGGCTGGACTCTGGAGAGCGGGGGGAAAAAAAGAATAGTCCTATTTATGATTATTATCCACTTAGTTTTGTAATCGCAATAATAAAATGGAGACAGAGTGCGGTATCTTCAAATCCATCGAACTGTTCGAAATGATAGGTGCAATGCAGTGATTTTGGATGCTGTCTCGGCATCCACAGCCAGTTGTAGCATGCATGCTGCACCTGCCTGCACGCCGATGACGGGGCAATTCTACTCATAGCTGTGCTGAGCCAGTGGAGGCACACACATGCTCTGTTCCTGCCTGCAGATGCAGCTGCATATCTTGGATCTGCTTCTAGCAGGCAGTTGCTTTGCTTGGGGCTTGTGCCAACACCTCACCTGATCAAATAACTGTCATCCAATGATTCATATATCCAGCTATACTATGTTAATCTTGGTCATATGTATCTTCTGAGCATGATTGTTGTGAAGTTGCGATGCAGGTTCCTCGTCGTTCCTAGTGTACAACTAACGAGATTTGGTTGCCATCCACCCTCCTGATACGCAACTATCCTGATTCTGCCCAGTGCTTGCAACTGTTTGGCCGGTTGATGCTCAGATTTGTTCTCTTTTTTCACGACCACGCTGAAAAAGCATGTTTTTTCGTTAAGAGGGTAGCAAATAAGTACACAAAGCAAGCCAAAGCTTACAACACGAAATGATTAACCGGAAAGAAACGAAAAACGGCGAAAGAGACGCTTGGCTATCACAGCAAAACAGTTTTGCGACCCCTTAGTAAACAGCGTTGCCAACCTTCTGAAGAACTTTGTCTCCTGAAGAACTCAGATTTGTTCTCGAATCTTGACTCTCTGACTGACTGGCTGACTGAAAAAAGCTTCATTCCTGTGCAGCAACAGCCAGCTGCAGATTTGCCAATACAGAGGTAGTCTACAAAGCGATCATGGTTATTTCAGAGACCAAACGCTTGATGCTACCGCTGCAAATCTGCAGAGCATCTCACTGAGACGACATACACATACGAATATAACTTTGGAGGGAACAAAGCTACAGGGACACATATTGACAAGAATGACACATTTTTCAGTTAGGAGATAACTTTGCTGGATCATAGGACTCGTTGATCGATTACATAATCTCTCTCTCTCTCTCTCTCTCTCTCTCTCACACACACACTATATAATTTACATGTTGCTCTTCTCCAAGCCTACCTTTGTGATTCGATATCATTTCCTACCCTGTTGTCGCTGTGGCGGCGCCCAAAGCCAATGGCTGGAGGAGCGGTCGCTGGGATGATGTCGATCTCAGCTTTACAGAGTGGGCACAGCGCATTTATCTGGAGCCATTTGTCGACACAGTCTTTGTGGAAGAAGTGTCCGCAAGGGAGCAGCCGGAGATCGTCATTGTCCACATACCTCGCCAAGCAGATACAGCAAACCTGCCCGACCAAATGATGCAAGTCAGTTTTACATCATGCGCAAAACAAGATATATATAGCTGTTAAGTAAACATGAGGGCGCGAGAAAATCTCACAGCATCTTCAGCAGAAACAGCCCGTTCCTTGTCTGTTCCAGGAGCAAAGACTCCACCTCCACCTTCATTTCCCTCCACGCTACGAGGTTTCTTCAACTTGAACTTGTATGTGCCGAGGGCATTGATTGCATCTGAAGTAGCACCTCTGTTTTCGTTCAGATCTTCCCGGAAGCCCATTAAGGAGATTATGCAGGGTAGGCAGCAGCATATCAGCGCACAGAGAATGAAGGGCATAGCGTAGCCAATGCAGCTGAACGTGAGGAAGGCTATACATAACCTGAAAACATGAGTACACCATGAAACAACTAGATAAGTTGCAAAGGTACTGCATCATCGCAGGTTAGCAGCACACCTGTACAAGTTGGGTGCATCATGGGCAGAAGAATGTCCACCAAATACCCACACATTTCCCACAACAAACCATACTGCGAAGAAACAGTCCAGAGCCATCTTGAAGTGATCAGCGAAAGCTTGGGCCCTACAACAAGGTATATGCAACTCAGAGAAAACTAACCAACAAAGTATTTATCATTCTGATGACCTGTATACACCTAACATAGGTATACTGCAATGAAACCAGAACGATGGGACTATAAAACATTTGATAGGTTACTGCAATGAGTTCTTTTACTGTGCCAAGTGCCAAGCAATTTCCATTATTTTTTATCTAATGGATCTCAACTGAGAAGATTAGTCATACTCCTGCACCTGGTCCAGGTATTATATGGACTGTTAATTCTTAGGGGCAACGATCTCAATGCATGAAAACACATCTTGCCAGATTAATTCTCTTTGGAATACCACTCAGAGCTCAGTGCATCATTTCTCTAGTAGTTCACATGTTAAGTATTTATGCTCATGCAACTTATTACCATATTTCACAGATAGACACTGGATGGTGAAGAAATATCAATTTATAAACAGAAGCAACAATGTATCTGAGAGCTACAATATATTACCTTGGATTTGTGGTAACCACATTGTTTCTTGAGACTCCATTTGTGACAGTTGCAGCACCAGCTTCTGACACACGCGGAGGCGAAATCCCAGTAAAATTACTTTCAAAGCTGTTGTCTGGAACATAGTTCTGATTTGATCCTTGCACAGTGGCCACCTGGTTGCGCTGGAGATAGCGCCAGTAAAGATGAGGAAGAGTTGCAATACAACCTATTGTATAACCAATGACCCACTCAAACAATGGAGCATGAGGATGTTCATTCCTTGACACAGCCAGAACACAGATAGCAGCTATAATCTGGCTAAGATTTACAGCTAGTTCAATTGATATCCAGAAGCCAGAATTCAGACTTTGCTGACGGCGACGGCGATTATCACCTCTTCTTGCTTGACGAGCATTCGGAGAGTAAAATGCAGCAGTTGTTCCGGAAGAACTTTCTGAGTCACTAGGCAATTGATCCATGCCATCATTGTTGCCTCGACGAGGTGCTGATGTAGAAGCAACATCATCCCTTGGGATGCCAATTGCATGCTCCATGAGTAAAGGGTGACTATCTGTTTGAATTTCTCTTTCTGATTCAACAGGAAGAACATCCATCAACCAAGAGGTTGCATGGGAAACTACTGGTTGCTGTTCCCAGAAACAGAGATGATTTGATTTAAGACAAAGGTAGTAAAATGCACATTTAACAAGATAATGTACTTTTCTCTTCCCCCCTGCAGTAGGAGGTCAGATCCACTCCACCTGAAAGAAAAGGAACACTTGACATCAGTAGGCTATTTAGCACTTAAGTGCTCTCTTTTTAATTAAGGAAGTCGATATCTTTATGAAGATAGTCACGCAGGTAATAAAAATACACTACTGATATGTAGTATAAGCATCAAGGTCGACCCAAATGACTGCAACTTATTGCAACTCTTTTTGTATCAGCATTTGCAATGTTGTATGTAATGGCAATAGGAAAAATATAAGAAGCTATTATAGTTCACTACAAGACAGGACCAAAATGGCACAATCGACCAAGTGTCCAAATCCAGCTTCTCTGAGAGATATTTGAGGCTCCTATGCTATATTCTATCCTGTAATGTCCCTGGCCTTGTAATTCATCCTAATAGCTTGAGTCGTGTTTGGACATGCAAATTTTGTGCAGGAAAGGGATCTCATCGATTTGACACATCGTAGTTGTAGAATACTAGGATAATAATCCTTAAGGGTTCCACAAGTTACGAGCATGTACAAGAACTTCAAAATCAAACCTGGAGAAGAACATGAGTTGAAAACCCACATCCACAAATTCCAATGATGAAAGAGTATGCAGTTCAACTCAGAATCTTAAAGTTCTTCTCAAAGAACAGAACCCAATCAATATTTGTATATGGTGACAGCAGCAACAATCATGCCTACCAAAAGGTCAATCAAAAGAATAACAAGGTAATGTATGCCCTTCAAATGATCATGAAAATATTGCAAGAGAGAACCCCCTGAGCGGCACAACAAACCTTCTTGGCACCACATTTTGTCCTCTAATTGTTAGTTGCACAAATCGCTAGAGACTAGGTAAATGCTATCCAAGCTAAGGAAGAAATTATCACATGCTCCTACCTCCAAAGAGAAACGGAAGCTTTTCCCGACCAAGAAACTCCTCACCAACCACGGGCAGGGGCACTGGGGCAGCTCCACACCGGCCGCTTGAAAGATTCAAGAACCCGTGAACGACCAACGCCGCCAAGAGCAAAGAGCAGCCGAGATTCCAGAACCAGAGCAAACAATCACCTCGACCGCTTAAAGCCGAACGAATCAGCGACTATCTTGCGCCCAAGATTTGCAATAAACTAAAAAATCGCCGGGCGAGGTCGCGGAAGCAAAGATTGCTCCGGGGGGGCAAGGAAGGAACGGGTGCCAAACCCATGGATCAACGCAAACGCGCTAATATAAAAGGAAAAAGATGATAAAAACACGGAAGCATCGCACTAGCGAAAGGGAAAATTAAATTTTTACCTAAGCGGGAGCTCCAAGACTTGGACTCGAACTCTTCCTCTTTCCCTTCCCTCAGTCTCCAGCGTCGGTGGCAACGTTTATTTTAGACAATTTTTTTTTCTGAAAAAACATAACCATAATCTTTTTATTTTTTGATGAAAGAAGAGAATCTTCGACCGTTGAGGATCTCGTGTGGACGGATCATGAGTTGTCGAGCAACACGTGGCAGGAGGGTGATGGCTGGAAAGGGTGGCTCGGTGTTTGTTCGGTGCAGGAGATGAGGGGAGTGGATTAGTTGGGGTCGGTGATTTCATCGTATAAAATTAACCTTGGCTGAAGCAAACCAGTTAAAGTTTAGCTAGTTAATTAGATTATTTAGGTTGGACCAGCTAATAGGATTAGCTGCTTTTTATTAGTTAAGAGACCTTTTAACTGCTAATTAGCTGAGTGTTTGGATGCACAACAACTAAAACTAATCAGCTAAAATTTAGTTGCTGCTTCCAAACATGACCTTATACTACTATACTAATCGGACTCGGAGACTTCCTATCGGCTGCGAAACCTTTGGATTGGATCTAGGATGATGACTCATGAGGTCTGTAGAAAGGATAATAATTTGTAGTAGAGACGGGTACAAAACATAGATCAAAATTTAGTATCACCGAGAGGACAATGACATTATAGTCTTTTTAGATACGTATATGTAGGTAGAAGAGTAGATAGTTACCGCTTCCGTTAAAAAAAAATTCCAAGAACCCAAAGTATCTTCATGTTTGACTAAATTTATAGAAGATATTATCCACATTTAAATATCCATTAGATTTGTTATAGGAAAATATATTTCATAACTAATCAATGATATTTATTATATATCGTAAAAATCAATATTTTTTTATTTATACTTAGTCAAACTTTAGAATTTTTAACTCATCGGATACAGTGTGTGGAAAATATATTTTTTCCAATGAATTTTTATCTAAGATGGGCTTGGCTTATTCCTACAGTGTGAGGAAGTGTTAAAAGCCGATAAAGCCAAAACTAATAGCTTCGCTGGATCCTAATTAAACTTGAGGATAGAAATAAAAGTAGCTAGTACTCGCAAACTGAGAGGGTTCAACTATCTAAAGGCCGCCACATCCAAACTAAACGGCTTCCTTCCAACATGTGACCAAACGTTATTATTATGAAAAAAAAAAAGACTTGCGAGTTCCCACGCATGTTCATTCCAGATGATGCACAAGATATTGTTCCCACGCATTTGAGCCGAG
This sequence comes from Eremochloa ophiuroides, assembly GCA_038502445.1. NCBI lineage: Eukaryota > Viridiplantae > Streptophyta > Magnoliopsida > Poales > Poaceae > Eremochloa > Eremochloa ophiuroides. The sequence goes on from JAHLJS010000276.1 coordinate 10,603, forward strand.
TGCTTCAATGTGCTAGTCATGGTTGGCCAGCAGATCAAACACGACTTGCGAGTACTGACTTGCCTGAGTAATGATCGGTAATTAGTAGAAACTCTGATGCAGACGAAGATTTGAGTAGATCAAACTGTCAACAAAAAAGGCACTTTCAAGGGGACAGAAGTTGCATTATTTGGATGGTGAAACTGAAACTGATTTTACTCTTAAATTTGCATAAGCATCAGACAAGTTCATATAGTACGTTCCAATGTCTCCAAATGCACAGGAGTAACATACCAAACAACATCCATCGATGACAAATGCCAGTGATAACGAGTCAAGATACCAATGTACCAGTGGGCTCTATCAAGTTTGGGAATATAAAGAGCACCTTCGAGGAGGCCTACAGAGGGGCTTGGCACAACAAAGTGGAAACCACAGTTTTACAGGTCTCAAGTTACCTCCATCGAGGACCTCCCAGCCTGATGACCTCCTCGGCGCATGAATCACGGTGAAGCTTTTCAGCATCACTGTCTTCCTTCTTCTCAGTAATGTCACCGTACAAGTCCTTCAGCTTTGCTAGGTTGCTCGACACCGTGGCTGCCTTCTCTTTATTTGCATCCCTGAATGGGCTGGATCGCTGCTCATTCCGGCTCCTGCTCCTGCTTCGACTACGGCTCCGGCTCCGGCTCCTCCTGCTTCTGCTACGGCTTCTGTGGCGAGAGCTAGAGCGCCTGTGCCTGCTACTTTCATGATCTCTTCTGTCGTCCCGTCTTTCTTCTGAACGCCTCGACCTGTAGTACTCACGATCCCTGCTATCACGCTCATGGCGATGATAATCTCTGACATCCTTGTCACGGTCAAGGTCTCGGCTTGAACGATACCGGTCCCTGTTTGAACGGTCCCGGTCTCTGTCACGGTCATGGCTAGAACTAGAACGATCCAGTTCTCGGTCAGAACGATCATGGTCAGGACCCTCACGGCTACCACTGCGACGAGATGGTGAGTATGAGCTTCGATGATCATCATGGGTGACTGTTCGCCGAACTGGGGATGAATCTCTGGTGGAAGCCCGATGTGGAGCACGCTGGCCAAAGGAAACCGACAGAGAAGCTTTCACTGAAGGAGGACGACGTGCAGTATCTTCTGATCCCTGACGACTGGAGTCTCCAGTTGCCCCAGAAAGCTTAGTGGGCAATTTCATCTTCTCAAGATTGGCTGTAATCTGCCGAGTTACTGGGAGAGGAATTCTTGGTAGAAGACTATCAAAGTAGTACTGCATCATGAAAGGAAAACAAATCAGCACGCTAAGCAGTATAAGTTTACACGAGCGACTGGAGCAGCTTAAAATGAATCACTAGTCAACATTAAACGACGATATAATAACATAATAACATATCTACATTCACCATGGCATAGACAAGTAATCAGATTTTATATATATATATATATATATATATATATATATATATATATATATATATATATATATATATATATATATATATATAAAATAGAAGTACTGTTCCGTAGTTGGCTATAGAATAACTCATTCTATGGCCATTTTAAGTTAAGATAAGGACTATACTAATTTACTTTGAATTCACCATGACATAGACAAGTAATCAAATATATACACAATATACAGAAGTGCTGTCCCATAGCTGGCTATAGAATAACTTATTCTAAGGCCACTTTGACTTACGATAATGACTATACCAATTTACAAGATACTGTAACTCCCTCCTAAGTGATTAACATTATGGTAAATATCATCAGTCCCTCCTAAGTGATTAACATTATGGTAAATATCATCAGAGTTATAGTAATACGTGAATCGTAAGAATGTATTCACTTTATCATTAATTTAGTGCAAACATTATCGTAAATCAAGGTGGCCAGCAGAAAACCAAAACCTCTAGGAAGCACATGAAAACGTGAGCACAGAAATTGATCAGAGAAACAGTGTTCTTATTTCCATTCTGAATGCAGAAGTTAAGAAACAGACCTGTCCAAGTATAAGATCACGCACATAAACACCCATGGTTGTCTTGCGACCATTAGATCCAGGGGAGAACTCCTGCACCACAAAAGAAATTGCAAATAATTTCAGCTCCGATTCATACTCAACAGTTCCTGTAGCATATGACATTACAAGGAGAGTAAACCATTCCACATAGCTGCCAAAGTGCCATAGACAAACACTCAACAATAAGAGCAAAGTAAGTAGTCCCAGTTAAGCTGGGGTATGCTAGAGATGCAACCCAACAAGAATTACACATACCAAACAAAAAAAGAAAGAAAAAAAAAAAACAAACTGCTAATCATAAAAGAAGCAACATAGCAAAAATCATAAATAAATGTTCCTTTATATATTTTTTCCCTCTGTATATCACCCTTAATCAATCTACTTTCAATTCAATAAAAATCACATGGCAACTACAGTGGAACATTCTTATAAGAAGTTGACAAATAATCATTCTCCAGGTATCAAATGGAAGTCCTATAAAGTGATGAAAAAGTATAATAAGAGAAAAATTATGTGGTTATTTATCTACAGGTTTGAGGGCACAAAAACATGAACAAGCAATTAATAAAAAAAGGAGGGAGAAGTACTGTATACCTCATTATCCCTCAAATAGGGCTCATACCACGTCCACAGAGTCTTTGGGTCTGCAACATACCGAAGATACAAGAAACCAATCTGCACCAAATAGCGACAAACGGTCATTCTCCACAAAATATTTTATTATTTAACAGGCTAAGTAAAGACAAACCAAAAAACAAAATGCTCACAACTCCAAAGCACAGACTGGTACACTACGAACTTCTTGCAAACTTTGTCATCCCCGTGTCCTAGGACCAAGAAATTCAGATACAAGTCCATCCAAAAAAAAGTTGTAGGACTGTTAGTGGCTATAACCAAAATGTAAGCACAAAGTTATGTATAAGTGATTCGCAAGGAATGTAAGATTTTTCATTGCAAAAATACTGCTGGAATAAGTTTTATAATCATCCCTATAAACATCTGGATTCATGCACTAACCTCATGCCTAATGAATAGATACAGGGCCATGAAACAAGACATTTAGCATCAACAAACAGAAAGGCAGGAAACAGAAACTTACAGCTCTAATGTATGGGGAGTCAAGATGCTTCAACAAACCGTGCATCTGCTTGACAGTGAGCTTCATGGTGAAGAACTTGTATAGAAGACAGAATGCAGTGGAGGGGCCTCTGCAATTGCCAGTCATCCAAGGCTCCACATGTTCGACAGTGTTGTAGATCTCATCGATGACCTCATGATAGGTCTTCAACCTATAGAGCTCCTTAAAGTAATCAGAAGACAAAATGTTCATGCGAAGAACCTTCTCCATCAGCATATCAATGGGCTTCCCTGAAGTTTGTATCTCCATTTTCCAGAAAAAAAAAATCAATCTCAATCACAAAGATTAATATGGTATATCCTCCTATCCTCCTATTCCAAAGTTTCTGTAACCTGCACACAGCAAAGTCAGGGGATAAGAAAGGTAGGGCAAAACCAAGGAGCGGACTGATAAATTTCTGCTAAAAGCCGAAAACAACGGGGTGGCATATAGCCATATACAGATGACAGATCTTGTTTCCAGAGAAGCAATCTATCTAGTCTAGTGCATAATGGTCCCTTTGCTCGGCCTATGGCTGAAACCACCACATTGTCCCAACCTGCCAACCTATCGCATCGCTTTCCACTGTGTTCATACTTCATACTAGTGAACAGAACAATTAACGACACCATATTTACATTTGTATCAAAATCCAACTCACAGCTAAAAGGATAACATTCTTTTCACTAGATCCTAAGTGATATTTACCTCATGGTACATATCCAAATGATTGAAATATCAATTATACAAGGTCTATATAGAAAAACTACAGGACCCATTTGAGCATGAGTAGCCTACAAAACTTCGTGAAATACTCAGATATTCGACCATAATTATGGTCCTGCATATCTGCAACCCTGACCCAAGTAAACCAGATGAATTCTTCACCGTTTACCATGGTGGGGGTGCTGCTGCAGATGTTTGCAATTTGCATAACCCTAACACAAGTAAACCTGCCAACTCTGTATCTAGTAGCACATCAAAAACCATTAGCGAATCAATTCCACCAGAAAGGGCCCGAGTCCGTAGCCGATTCTACGCGCGCAAAATTCCTGCGAATAAACCACTATCATCGCAGTATACCAATCTACTCACGGCAAACGAAATCCGCAGCAGACCGGGCGAGTGGAAATCCACCACGGCGGCTACTCACAGCTCGATAGAAGAGCACGCAGCACGGGACTGAATCCTACAGCAACCCATCCAGAAGCAAGCTAGGGTTTCCTTATTACCAGCAACTCGTTCCGGGTCCGGATGGATCTTCACGCCACGCCGGGGGCCGACTGGCTCGGCTGAGAGGAGAAGCAGGGCGACAACGAGGGTGACGGCGAGATGAGGACTCCGTCGAGGTCGGTGGCTTGCGTGGCTTCGGCGGAGGAGGCGTGCGCGTTCGGCGCGGCGGCCGCGAGGGGAAGGGAAGGGGAAAGAAGAGGATTATTCGTTGGGCCGCGATGCGAGGCGGCCAGGCAAGGGGTACTTTGGATACTTCCCAGTTCAGCTTGCTCCTTTTTTCAGAAGAGAATACGGCTACATACATTTTTTTTAGACGGTCTACATTATACCATTCCAAAAAAAAATTATACTACGTGCTGTGTATAACTAAGTATATCGTGAAATAAGGATATAAATGGACACTTAATTATACCAAACTCAAATAACAAATAACTGACGTCTCATCACATATTTAAATTAAGAAAAACATAGTGTTCCACAACTTATATAAGTCAATGTAAATCAGATTTTATAAAAAAGTTAGATTATAAGATTCATAAATAGTTTATAAACCCATCATTCGTCATTATTGTTAAAAATAATAATATCATTATTCTCATGGTCACTTAAACCATATGCATATACTAAGTGACCTAGAATTATTTATTTATTGAATCCATGCTATTGTGGCCGTTACGAAGAACTATAAAGTATTATAGCGACAACTTACTAAATCCACTCCGCTACGTCATAGCGGTAGCGATAGACAAACGCTACCATTGTTGCGGCCGCTACCACCACTATTTAGTACCTTGACTCAAATTGAATCAAGCCTTTGAAGTCGTAACTCGCAAGTCCATCTTTCAAATCCACCATACATAAGGTAAAAGCTAACCTGATATTGAAAAATGGATTTGCGACTCTGCCAATAAAATGATCTCCTAGATAGCTTGATCATCATCTATCGGCACCTTAATCGTAGCCCACCATCATCCGAGCCCTGATGGACCTCTTCTTGAACGCTTAGGTTTATACATATGTAAACCCAATTTTTTTTTACTTAGAAAATTGTGATTTAAGAGATACATGCTCTTAGTTGAGCTTAGAACAAGATTTGCCTTTATTTATTTATGCATACTGATTTTGTGTCCATTCAATTAGTTTTCATTTTTGGTAACAAACAAGATGTGAGATGAACACTTAGCAAATGATTTTCTTATACACATGGTAAATTAAAGCCATATTCTGTCATGGTGGTGCGCATAAGCATCAACCCCCAAAAAATCCTTACAGTAATAAGTATAATATATTATAACTATCTTATAATTAGGACTATCAATGAGACTTGGTAGAGCGACCTTATCTCCTTAATTTTGAGTTTGCTAGAAGGTCAAGGTGAACTCCGTAAGAATAAAGCACCTAACCTCATAGCTTGGGATGTTTCTAACTTCAGAAACTAAGTTTAAGGTCTTGTTTAGATTCACTATCTACAATAGATAGCTAGAGCGAATAAATCACTATCTGATCTGGTCCAGTTAGTAGGATAATTGTTACGCAGTGATCCAGCTATCTAATTCACTATCTATACATGTTTAGATCCATAGAAGATAGTTATTAGCAGATTATGTGGCTAGAACCAAACATGCCCTAAGGCGAGCCATACATGATTTGCTCTTATAAGTAGCTGAAGTTTGTAATGTTTCTTGTTATTAAAGTTATACTCCCTCCATCCCAAATTGTAAGTCATTCCAAGAATTTTGGAGAGTCAGACAATCTCAAGTTTGACCAAAATTTTTGAGAGAAATATAAAGATTTATGACACCAAATACGTGTAGTATAGAAATATATTAGGTGAAAAATCTAATGATACTTAGTTGATATTATAAATATTATTATCTTATTATATAAACTTGGTCAAAGTTCAGATGGTTTGACTCTCCAAGATTCTTGAAATGACTTACAATTTGGGATGGAGGGAGTACTTGTCTCCATTCCCACCAATTTTCTTCTAGTTTCATCTATGGTGTGCACAAGTTAACGATTAAGTGGTGGCATTAGTACAAATAATATGAAACTAGCTGTGCATTACTTTTGACCATCAAGGTCCTCTACGTAATCATAGTTCAACCCCAGTTTCAAAGTCGTCTGCCACTGCTAGTATCCAAAAGTCCAAGGAAGCAAAATAGCAAAGCGAAGACATCCATCGGGCTCTTTTAGTAGTAGCACCAACTGGACTGTTTTCTCAGCCCAAGACATTGGCACAGCATCTGGGTCCATCTAGGCCCAAGCCCGTTTGCCAGCTTTGATCTGATCCGAGGTGCATGTCTGTGATGCATAATTAGTATCATCAGATGAATCCTTAAATACAATTTTGTAATAAATTAATTTAGAGACATAAATAATAGCGAGTTAATATTTGTTACATAGTTAAATTTAAAAAAAGTTTAACCAACGAGTAATAGCGTTAATTACGGAGGTACTCCCACGCAGCTACGCCATCATCATGCATGTCGTCAGCTCTGTTCGCCTACAGGCAGTATTCCTGTCCTGTACTGGTAGCATGTTTAATTAATCGGTGATGCATTCTCAACGATTAGGCCAGCTGACAAAGGCCATGAAATCGGCAATCCTGTTGCTGTTTGATTCTGACATATCTTCGTGCTCCGAGAGGTTTTTTTTCCTCGTCAACGAAAGGTCTGCAGTGGCGGGGATACGTTCCCGACAGCCCGTTACGGTCACGCGCGCCACGCTTTATCGCCTGTCCCCTCCGACCCCGGTTACGCCGACGGCCGCACCCACCAGGCCACCACGGGTCAAGCACGCCACGCCGGACGACCTCTCCTCCCGCGTGCTCCCGTCTCGCCGACGCGACCCGACCGGACGCGGAGCTCCACGGAAAGAGCAAGCCCCAGCCATGCCGGAAGGCCCGGAGCGGAGCTCCTCCACGGAGTCCTCCTCGGCAGGGCTCGACTTCGAGGACACCGCTCTCACGCTGCGCCTCCCGGGCTCCGACCCCGACCGCAAGCGCGCCGCCTCCAACCCCGTCGCCCGCTCCCCGCGGGCCTCCGAGGCTCGCCCGCCCGCCCCCAAGTACGTACTACGCCTCATTCGCGAGGCACTCGTTATCGGATCGGTCGATTTCGTTTGGGCCTGATTATTCCGTTCGTTCGTTGGTGGTGCCCTCAAGGGCGCAGGTGGTGGGGTGGCCGCCGGTGAGCCGGAACCGGCGGAACGCGGCGCTCCCCAGGGGCAAGTTCGTCAAGGTGGCCGTGGCCGGCGCGCCGTACCAGCGCAAGGTGGACCTCGACGCCTACGCGGGCTACGACCAGCTGCTCGCCGCGCTCCAGGACAAGTTCACCTCCCACCACTTCACCGTCCGCCGTGAGTATGAGTGTGCATCGCCGGAACTTCTCTCCGCTGCTGTGTTGTGCCTGCCTTGTGTTTCCCTTGTCGCTGCCTGAGCATGACGGATGGGTGGGTGGATCCGTGGATATGCTTGCAGGCCGGTTGGGGAGCCACGAGATGGCGCTCGTCGACGTCGTGAGCGGGGCAGAGTACGTGCCCACGTACGAGGACAAGGACGGCGATTGGATGCTCGTCGGGGACGTCCCCTGGAGGTCAGCTTTCACTCACTCGGGGGGTGCCTTTTGGAATTTGGACGAACTCATCATAATATTAAGTTCGTCTAGACGACTCATAATTTAGATTCACGGATTGGTCCAGTCCAGTGTTGGATCAGAGTGTGGTGACGTGTGAAATCTGGAATCCATAGTTTATTGGAGCCTTTTGGAGGCTTAGTTTCAGGTTTTTACGCCGGAAAGGTTAAGTTGATGGTCGATCTTGTTTGGTGTCAGCATACGACACAACACAACTATGGGAAATAGGGATTAATCCCCCAAGGCCCTGTTATAGTTTTGCCTCCAGACCAAGGGGATTGAGAGGGATTTAAATCCCCTCCAAGTAAAAAAATCCTTCTCAATCCCCTCTAATCCCTCCCACAGTCCCCATGGTTTAGGGATGAACTGAACCTGGCCTCAATTGGGTTTTGTGGGTTATTGGTTGGATCTTACCGTTATCTGTTGGTCTTGAATTCATAAACTGCAGAATTTAGCATTCTTGTCTTGTAGTTTTATTTGCCTTGTGGATCTTGATTGGAGCCCCTTGGGATCTTTAGAATCCAGCCTCCAAATATTTGAGCTGAAATTATTGGCAACGTGATAAGTACTATACATCTGGAATAGTCTTTAACCTATTCCACTGGCATATGAGTACATTACCCTGAACCTGATAACCTACAGAAACAAGTAAACAGCAGGTAGGAAATGTAATCAACCAGCCTGTTCTTTTGGCTGAAAATAAGCGCTGATTTTGGCTCGTGCTGATTTATTGTGAGAGAAAAATACTGTTTCGTGGCTAAAAATAAGCGCTGATTGGTCAAAAGAACAGGCTGAACATTAGTTACTAGTTTGTGTTCTAAATGCAAATGCAATCTTCTTCCCTTTATTTGCTGAGACTGAGAGCTTCAAACATATGTTTAACCCAATTTTTTAGCTTTCTAAGGGTGGGCAGAGAGTGGGAAGCTGTTCATGACGGTTTACAATTTGGACTGGCACTCCCCATTTGAAATTTTTTGTCGAGTGGCCCCCACCCGCTAGTGGCCTAATGATGGCTGTTTCTTTTGCATCATATACTTTTCTTTACATAAGTAGGCTCAACAGACTTTTCTTTTCTTATTTCTGAAGTTACTGATTCGTTGAATAGCTTTGATGTATTTGTCTCACAGCAATTAGAACAGCATGTGCATATAGATATAAAAAGAAGGAATCAAGTTGATTGAAATGCTTTGGATGAGGTTTGTTTTTGGTATAACCTTTTGGGTTAAGGCTACCATCGATGGTTTTGTTTGTTTGTGCCCAAACATTTCTTTTGATATTTAGAATATCTTTTGACAAACATTGGATTCCAGCTAGATGTGTTACTTGCATAGGGCTACGAGATCAGATTTCTGTCTAGGGAGTTGGAGCATGCCTTGAACATAGTTATTACTTTTTCATGTACATTTTTTTTTTTTTAGATTTTAACAAACCAGATCATCACAGTCACAGGAACATGGAGATGGCTTGAGCTTGAGGGATATGTTCTTTTCGCATATCCATTTTTTTTGGCAAAATATTCCCTCAAAGTTGGAGACTGAGTCCAACAAGTCATCCTAGATGATTCTTACCTTCCAGCTTTATTTCTGATCACAGAATGTTCGTGGAAAGCTGCCAGCGTCTTCGTCTGATGAAAAGCTCTGAGCTGGTTAACTTAGGTTGGTACTATCTAGTATCTTCTGAGCCGTTTTGCAGAGCTCCTGTGGTGATTGGCGACCATATAATTTGCCTCCAGCAGTTTTCCTGGATGAGCCTAATGTTTCCTGTTCTCTGCAGCACCGAGAGCTGCTGAATGAAGCATGTCCACACTCTTATGCTACAAACCGCTTCAAAGGGAAAATGACCTCTTTTGCTTGTTGAGGCAGTTGAGGCCCCTTCATGTGCCAGAGAGAAACGTGTACAGCCATCGACTTCTACTTTCGGTTTTGGTTTCAGCATGCTTTTGAGTTGAGAAAAGGTTGGAGCCTATAGCATCACCGGTTCGTGCTGTATATATATAGTTTTCATGTATAGATGAGGTGCGAGATGCTTGTGCTTTTGAATACACACACCCATATAAGGCTTACACCCATATGTTCCTCTTCTTGCCTGTTGATTTGCTAGCTCGTCGGATTATGTCATGTGATGCGCAATGCAGGTAAGGCATCTGGCATGATAGGTCTCGTCGTGCGCGTCATGTAAGTAACGATTTTGCTAAGTTTTGTGTCTTGCCTGGTATGGATAGTATTAGTATGGCCGCGTGTTGTTCTTGCGTCAGCTTTCATGCTGTTCAGCGCTCCAAGTTTTGATACGTCTCTACAGCCATGATTCGTTGCATATAGAATTCCAAAAGCACTTGCTGACAGAGCAGCAAGGCAATGAGATTGAAGCTTGATCATGGTTCATGGAGTGTTCGAGCTGAATGGAAGTCACACGAACGAAACTAGTGGTGCGTTTGCTGGTAGTATGTTGGTTGCCACTGTGCCAGCGTCGGCCGCACCGTGTCGTGCCGGTGTAGCGTGGAGTACATCGTGATTGCCGCTGCCCTCTGCGTGTCGTGACTCGTGACTAGCACCAGGCCGCGTACTACTGAAGCCTTTTGTCAAGTTTGTTTTCTGCATGGTGAGCTGATGCAGAATTATGCTCATAATCCCTCCGTCCCAGAAAGACTATCGTTTTAGACTTTTTAGAAACTGTGTTTGCCGTTCGTCTTATTCAAAAAATTTATATAAAATACGAAATTAATTAATAATTATTAAATTATCCTTAATGATAAAACAAATCGTAATAAGATAAATGATATTTATATAAAATTTTTAAATAAGACGAATGGTTAAATGTGACATCTGAAAAGTCTAAAACGACAGTTTTTTCCAGGAGAGAGGGAGTATATCAAAAGCCTGCGCTTATTGAAGGCTTTTGATTTGACGCAGCAGGGCACAAAGAACGATCGATAGTGGCTGGGGCGCTGGGGGAATATTGCTGTCCGACCAAGTCGGACAGCAACCCTCCTCCGACCACCCCCCGCGACAGGCGGCGGGGATGGAGGCCGGGCGGTTTCGGAGCCCTGGCGGCGGCAACGGCGGCCGGGCAAGGCCTAGGGCGGGGGGCGTCATCGGCGACGGTGGCCATGGTGGCGGCGGAGGCAGCAGTGCAGACGGGGAAGGGGAAGATGGGGGCACCGTGGCGCGCTAGGGCTCGCCGGAGCTCCGACGAGCTAGGGCCGCGGCCCTAGCCCTAGCTTGTCAGAGCTCCGGCGAGCCCTAGCGCGCCGCAGCGTGGGCAGTGGAGGCGGCGGGGGCGAGGGTGACCCGAGGAGGAAGAGAAACAGTAGCGGGCACAGGGGTGGTCGGCGGAGCGCTGGCTTTTGACCAAGTCGGACCCTAACACCACCCGGGGCGCTGGGCCTGAGCCCCGGCTCATTCTCCCTTTTTTCTTTCGTCTCCTTTTTTTCGCTTTGTGCGATCGTGCGTGAGCTGTCGAAATGGGCTGCCACCGCTTTCGTTGGTTTTGTTCGGTTCGGCAGCGATGGACCAACTGAAACTCATTGGTGCTTCCTTCCCTATCTTCCGAGTATAAATAAATTATAAATCATTAGTATTAAATAAAAGGACCACTCAAGTGTGGCTGGGGCCTTAGGTGTGTCAGTCATGTCTACGTTTACCCATGATGTATTGTCGTTTTGGTAAAACTTTTCTTTTCATTCAGTTTTATGTAGGGCTCACCTCTTCTTTTCTTTCTTTTTTTGTCTTATAAAGTAAAGGAAGGAGAAAAAAAGTTGGCATTCCACTATTCGTTTCGTATTTTCACACGTAGAACGGAACCAAGGGACTTAAGATGCTTAGGGTTTATTTGATGAACTAGACTAGTGATTAGTTCAATCTTGTTTGTATTAAAGACTAACAAGTCATTTATGGCCTTGAACGGTGCGGGAGGGAGAGTGGGAACACGTGGGGTTGCATGCGGGAGGGGGTAACATGTCTTTTTTAGTATGGTAGAATCACCAGTCCGGATAGTTTGATTGTATGGACTAATGAACTAACAACTAGTTGGAACCTGTTCACCCAGGTTCAAGTCCTTGACTTGGCACGGGTGAAAGCACTAGTTTGGTTTTAGCTAATAGATGAAACATATTTGGACTAACTTATTGATCTAAGTGAATGATTAAATGAGGTAGTATAATCCATGTGGTGAGCTAAATGGTGATGATCAAGTGCTCAAACATAGAGAAAGGTGATGATGCAAAGTAAAGGAGCTCAAGATAAAGGTATCAGACCTTAGGAAGCTCTTTTGCTTTGGTGATCAAGACACATAGTGAGTGTGATCATATTTAAGATAGATAACTGACAGTAAAGGGGAGAAAAAACATGGTTTCCTCGGCTATCATGTGTCTTTAGATCATGTGACTCTTGCATATTTCATTAGGATCTAGAGTGAACTAATTGTGCCCTTCAAAATATACCAACACACGAGTACAAGTAAGTGAAACACTTATGCGTTGCTGAAAGGTCCTAAATGGCTAGAGGGGGGTGAATAGCCTATAAAAATCTACAAACAACACTTAGCAAGCCGATTAGTAACAATAGCAAGCTTTACAAGGCACTAGCTTTAAACTATGCTATGCAAGCCACCAAGACAAGTATACTACACTATGATCACTAGTTCACACTCAAAGGCTATGTCACTACTATACACTACCCCTAAGTGAGCAACAAACTACACAAGAGAGTAAGTACAAAAAGAAAGAGTAAAGGTGATTTCAATACCTCCGATGTAGGGAAGATATGAAGTTCAATATAATCAATCAATCAAATACAAGAGAAATCCTCGGTAGAGAAATGACACAAGATTTTTTTACCGAGATTCACTTGCTTGCCGGCAAGCTAGTCCTCGTTGTAGCGATACACCCACTTGGAGGTTCACGCGCTAATTGGCATCACACGCCAAACCCTTCTCAAGGGTGCCGCACAACCAACACAAGATGGGGATCCACCAAGCTACGAGCACTCCACTAAAGATGCCTTTCGCGATCACCCGCGGGGATAGGCTCAAGAACCCCTCACAATACCTTGATCGGAGGCGGAGACAATCACCAACTCCCCTCAACGATCCTCGCAGCTCCAAGCCGTCTAGGAGTCGGCAAACTCCAAGAGTAATGAGAGAAACCGCTGCGAATCACCACTACCAAGTGCCTCTAGATGATCTCTATCAATGCAATGCACTTGATGCTCTCCAAACTCACCAAATGATGATCACAATCAAGTAGGATGAGTGAGAGTGAAGTGGGAAGGCTCACAAGTATGCTATGATGTTTAGAAGTGCCAAGAGATCCTTCCCAACCCAGCCAAGTGACTATTTATAAGCCACACACAAGAAAATAGCCGTTTAGACTTCACTGCGTACCGTCGGACTGTCCGACGTCCGCACCGTCGGACTATACCGCACGGTCCGACGCCTCGGATGAACGCCATGTGTCACTAGCCGTTTGAAGTCGAACGTTGGATCACAACGGCTAACTTTCCGCGCTAAACGAACCGTCGGACGGACGATCGTCGGACTAACACCCGCGGTCCGACGCCCTCAGCCATTGCACCGTCGGACTGAAATTACACGGCGCGTCGGACTAACGAACGCGGCCGTCCGACGCTTCCAGAGAGCTCCCCGAGCCGTGAAAACCGTCGGACGTTGGTCTGACGCTCACCGTCGGACTAACGCCGAGAGTCCGATGCTCTCAGAGCTCACCACGTGTCATCTCTCGCACGATCTGCACCGTCGGACGTTTCGGCTAATGGTCCGACGCTCAGGGACTGAGCGTCCGACGCTCTCAGCAGTGTTAGCCGTCGGACCGAAGACATTGGTCCGACGCTCTGTGACTCTACGGTCCGACGCTCTGTTTTCTCAAGATTTTCACTCAAACCTTTCACCCTTTGTTCCCATGTGCTAACACCAAGTGTTCTACACCTTGTGCACGTGTGTTAGCCTTTTCAAAAGAGTTTTCCAAGGGTTTGTTAGTGTCACTAGCATCTATATGGAATGCAATGATCATGAACACCTAGTGGCACTTGATAACCGTATTTCATCAACGATTTCGCCCCTCTTGATAGTACGGCTATCTATCCTAAATGTGATCACTCCCACTATAGAGTCTTGATCACTAAAAGCAAAAAGGGCTCCTATGGATTATACCTTTGCCTTGAGCTCCTAGCTTTTTTTTCACCATCTCTTAATGAAGCTTGTGGACTCCTTTTGATGATGGACTTATACCATTTGCATGGATGCCATCATTGCCCTTCACTTGTGGCCTCCACGGACCCGGTCCTTTGCTCCATCTTGCCTTTTGCTAATCAATTCTCATGAAACACTTAGAGCAATCATTAGCAAACTAGGTTTCATCAATTACCCAAAACCAAACATGGGCTTTCAGTTGGCCACATGAGAGGAAGGGTGAAGAAACGAGTTGAAGAGGGATGAAAAACGAGCTCCGGACGCTTGTAAATCGTTTGTTCGGACCAACGGCCATTGTCTGGAACCAAACCCTAACTCGGAGTGTTTTTGCGTAAGGTCCGGACGTGGTGAACAGTGCGCAATCAGGACAATCACGCGCGTCCGGAGCCTGCCTGACCTTGTGAGATTCGAACAATGAGCATTTGATCTTACAATGTGGATGTGCTCAATGCGGAGCATTTCTCCTCCGTCCATTTCAGCGTCCCACTAAACAGTTTGCGTCCTAGAGCCTGGCTACGTTAGGCCAACCATACAGCCCTAGTCTAGCCAACAAGGAACACATATGCAATTTGTTTTTCTAGGCCAAGCTTAGCCAAGCCTCAACCGTGTTCGCATCACCTCCCGCACGATGCTGCTCCACCTCTTCATTATTCACACGCCACTGCTCCTCCTCGCTCGTCGGTAGTCGAGCTCCGCCCTCATGCAGCTTGCAGTCGCGCCTCACACCCGGACCTCGTCGTGCCTTGTCGTTTCCGTCTTTAGGTTGCGGGATCTCGGGGGAGCAGAGCCCGGTCAAGCGCCAAGCATTCTGTAGGGGTACATGGGAACCGCACGACACGATGGTGGAGACGGGCGTGAGAGGCTCCACCAGAGCCGGGGCATGACCACTTCGTCATGGCCAACATCACATGTTGTGGTTGTGGGTAGATAACGTCATCGAGCCGCCGTAGCTGCACGTAGCTCTCGACGAAAGACCAAACCACGCCAACCCTGACCTAATGCCCTTCCCGCCGCATCTTGCGAACAAGTCCCTCCATCAGGTCCAATGCGATAGTTGTGCCAACCTTCTGGATGATCTCCTCATACACGGCGCAGGTGGGGCAAAGTCCTCCCTTGCAAGCCCCGAGTTCATCATCCGGAGTGCCGCCACGGGGTTTGCCTGCTCGCGCTCATGTTGCTGTGGCAGTGCACATCGATGTCTTTCGACAATGGAGGCAGTAGTGGGTTCCTTAGATTCCTACCAGCGGCGCCTCCGCCCTCGCGCCCCTACCGCGAAGGGGAGGTTGGTGGCAATGCGTACGTGCAATAGCGACGTGCCATGTCCTCAGTATGAGGTGCTAGCCATTTTCTGTGCACCCACCAGTCAACCACGTGCTCGACGAAATATGTTAAAGGATAAAACTTACCAATTCAGAGAAGAGATGACTATCAAAAATAAATTAACCAACCAAACAAACCCTAAGGCTAGCGAGGCTAACACAATATAGACAACTAAACAAAGAGGGGCTGGCTTGGTGGGAGCAGGTTAAGGCTGCCTAGACAAGGATTCTAGTCAGGCTAGAAGTTGGTTAGGAAATGTGGCATGTGACTTGAGAGGGTAGGATAGGTTTGGCCACAACCAAATACTGACTGAAAATGAGCAGGGGCAGTGGGAGGATGTGTGCCCAAACAGGTGCTGAGCTGTGTTTAGCTTTGTGAACCATGTTTGGCACTAAACTAATTTCTGCGTGAGATTCAAACTTATGCAGACACATGGCAACGGCCGATACATGACGCCATGGAGATCGACGGCTGAGATGGATGGAGCTACAGCTACCCTTACCCTCGTCGTCTTCCGTACGCCTACCACCCGACACCAAGCTGTAAACTCGAGCTCCCCCACACTGCGAGTCCGCCCAAAACTCCAAAGCTCTGCGCTTTCTGCCCCCTTCCACCTCCCCCCGAGATCCCATCCATGGCGGCGGCCGCCGCCCCTCGCCTCCGGATCTGAGCCGCTTCCAGGCACCGCGGGATATTTTCCCTAGCGCTTCCGCTTCGCTGTCCCGACCGCCGCACGGTTCTTTTGCCGTGTAAGGTTCGCCGCTCAGTTTTCGTGGAGTCGGTAGCGGGTGGTCGGTAGTTGTCCGTGGCTCGGCCATGGGTTCTTGAAACGGGGTCTTTGATGCCAGCGGTGGGCGCCCACGGTCTCCTGCCGCCATGTGGAAGCAGTTTCTTGGCAAGATCTCGCGGAAGTCCCCCAAATCAGGCGGGGGCGGGGGCTCACCTCCGGCGAAGCCCTTGACGTTGCGTGGCGCCGCCAATGGGGCGGAGCCGGAGCTGAGCGCTTCCTCGCGGGCCGCGGTGGCGTCGCCCTTCCCCGCGCCGTCCGGGGCGGAGACCAGGGAGGATGTGTTCCTACGCAAGCTCAACGTCTGCTGTGTGGTGTTCGACTTCGCCGCCGAGCGGGGGAGGGACTCGCCGGAGGTGGAGAGGAAGCGGCAGGTGCTCGTGTCCCTCGTCGACTGCGTCTCTGCGGCCGAGGAGCCCCTCACGGAGGCGATGCTCTCGGCCTGCGTCCGCATGTTCGCCATCAATCTGTTCAGGGTCTTCCCTCCCAAGCTCCGCTCCGGTGCCACCACCGACGAGGATGAGCCGTTCTTTGATCCCTCGTGGTACCACCTCCAGGTCGTGTATGAGTTGCTCCTACGGTTCGTCATGTCCCCGGTTGTCGATGTCAAGGTTGCTAGGAAGTACATGGACAACTCCTTCATCTCTAGGCTTCTTGACCTCTTCGATTCTGATGATCCTAGGGAGAGGGAATGCTTGAAGACAGTGCTGCACAGGATATATGGGAAATTTATGGGCAATCGCCCTTTCATTCGCAAGGCTGTGAGCAACATCTTCTATAGGTTTGTGTTCGAGACAGATCACCACAATGGGATTGCCGAGCTATTAGAGGTGTTTGGGAGTGTGATTAGTGGCTTTGCAAAGCCATTAAAGGAGGAGCATAAGCTGTTTCTATGGAAGGCGTTGATCCCACTTCACAAACCAAAGACGGTTGGGGTATATTTGCCACAGTTGACATACTGCATTACACAGTTCATCGAGAAGGAACCGAAGCTCACAGGGACTGTTATCAGAGGCCTCCTGAAGTACTGGCCGGTGACGAACAGTCAGAAGGAGATGATGTTCTTAGGAGAGCTGGAGGAAGTGCTGGAGCTGACAGAAATGGCAGATTTCCAGAAGTGTGTGGTTCCTTTATTTCGCAGGATCGCACAGTGCCTGAATAGCTCTCATTTTCAGGTAAAATTTCTTCCGTGAATACCGATTTGAGTCTGTCCTTTGAACACTGGATATTGTTTGTATACGTTTATTTAGTGTATCTTGTTGACAAGTATGTCCACCATTTCTAGCCTTAGGTACAAAAAGCTAGTAGCCAAGGGGCTAACCTCATCTCCGTCGGTTTTTTCTTTGGAGGACTAGAAATTGTGGAATAGTGATAGTTAGATTTAAACAAGATTTAACTTATTGTTTCGCCTGCATGTCTGGGGTATCTTATCAAGAAACAATAACAGGACAACATGGCTGAATTAGCCCTTTGAATTAATAAAAAACTTGACCTGCGGGGTGTGTGTGTGTGGGGTGGGGGTGGTGGGGGCGGGGGTGGGGGGGGGGGCGCGGTGGGCTAAGACAACCCCCGGGCATTGCATTAAGAAGAAGACCTTCTCAAGCAGGTCGAGAAAATCCTCGAACAGGTCTCAAGCAGGTCGAGAAAATCCTCGAACCCCTGCCCCACCCATACACAGCGGCACCATGCCCTTTAGAATTTACGAAGCATCAAGCTGTGGCGAGGAATGTTTTATAGCCATTTCAATCCACAAGGTTTGTTTATGTTTGGGCCATGCCAAACTTGCAAGGAAATAACTGTATGTAATAGCAGGACATCCCATATTTTACCCTCTAGCGAACAACTAGGGTAAAACATTCAAGAGAGTTTTATGAGAAAGAAGGACATTATGGTCCCACTTGTAAGATTAGTATTGCAAAGGCAGAGCCTTTTTTCTTTTTAAATTTTATGATGTGATTAATGTGCTGGTTCAGGAACATATTTTTCTTATTTTATAGGAAATGATTTTTTTTCTATTTTAATCAGAAATAACCTCATATTGGGTGTAGCTATGATATGCTAGGCTCAAAATCAAATGCTAAGAATCCCAAGTAAATTCCCCAGAAAGTTTAATCTATAAGCAATTTTGTTTTTCTAGCTATCCATTGGAGAAGTGGTTTACAGGATGCTTTGCACAGCATGACATCTCTAAATACTATGCAAACAATATGGAAAAAACAGTCACTGCTTTTATAATTTGAACACTAAGGCTAGCAGAAACTTAGGGAATGTTCTTTGTCTGTAACAGGTTGCTGAAAGGGCATTATTCCTGTGGAATAATGAACATTTGTTCGACCTGATCTCTCAAAACCGCCAAGTTATCCTGCCAATCATCTATCCAGCTCTGGAGAGGAATGCCCGTTGGCACTGGAACCAGTCAGTTCTAAATGTTACAATGAATGTCAGGAAAATGTTCTTTGACATGGATGAGAGATTGCTGCTGGCTTGTCAAACTAATTTCCAAGACGAGGAAAAGAAGCGAGCTGCCTCTGAGGAGCGAAGAAGGCTTGTATGGGAGCATCTCGAGAGGAATGCTGCATTTCATCCTGTAACCGGAGACATTGGCTTTGCAGTTCCTCCTACATCTGCTCCTCTGGTAGCACCCACTATGACATGATTAATCATGGGCTCAGATGTAATTCATACCGCTTGATTGTTAGCTAGGTGTGGGTGTTTGGTGCTGCACAAGGAATTTTGTTGCCTTTGTAAGCCCCTTGTGCCAAGTCTGTAATTAATAGTTACTGGTTTGACAATGAATGCTTGATTCTTTGGTGTACTCTCAAGTTATGGTCATATCTTTCTATCTCAAGATAATGCCCAATTCTATTTGGCCAGAGGGGGTGAAAAAGTTTTTCCTTGGAAAATTTCCAGTGGACCTGAATAGCTGATATCATGCACGTATTTGTATTTTTTTTTTTCTTTTGGGTTCTGATGAATCTACACAAATGTCAGGTTTGATGGGTGAACATGAAACTGAGGTAAGTTCGTATCACTTTTCACGATTTGATAAGTCAAATGTTTTTTTTTTTCGTGCTTGTAAGGGACCAGTAATCTGGATTTCACAACTAGAAATTGTAGTTGTTCATGGAAATTGTATGTCCTGTTAATGCATGACATGAACAGTTCTTTCTAATTAATATTACCACCTTGACTTCTTTGCCCTTGGTCCCTGACACGAGGAAATCCACTATGCAATTTTTAGGTACAAAATAGCGTAGAACAGTGACAAAACCTAAAGGAATTCAACATGGTAAATGTCAGATCCCGATTCTGTCATATTATTTTTGGGGCCTACCAAGCTAGTTTAGTTTAAGGTGGTAAAACTAGGCTAACGAAACATGAATGCTCAAATTTCGGGCTTTCGACTTGACATATTTTTTTTCTTGAAACTAGAAAAGTAAACAGTAGAGTAAATGAGTATCAGTTTTAGCTCAAAATATGGTAGCTTCTCTAGACTTATATTAAACTGAAAAGGCTAACATTTCTGCCACTAAAAGTTTACTGAGCCTGAGTTTTGTAACTCTTATCTAATCAAGTTATGAAATATGAAATCATGAATTTTCTAACTCAAGCATGATTTAGGTTGGGAGTATTCAAATTTCACTCTCGAGGCTCATATCAAGCCTCATTTTTCAGATTCATCTTCAGTGAAGGTGAATTATTACCCGAAAAGACACCAGTTAATATTGGGTGGGCAAATCTTCATTAACAAAAAAAACATCGAGTTAATTATTGCATAGTTATAGGTTTTGATACTTGGTGTCAGAAATCTTTGATTTTGATTTAATTTTTGGTCAATACATATTAGCTCACCCATCAAAGTTACCGTTTGGTTCAAGATTCCTAAAACTTTTCTAGAAGATGTATACTGAAGAAAGTCCCATATTATCCCCCTCCCCCCCTCGTCAGCGCGAGTTTCATCTTTCCTAGTCATTGGGGATCAATGGATGTTGCAGTCTTAAATGATGGCAGTTGGTCCAGATAACAAGCATGGTCCCTCATGTAACCAAACCACCTGTCAGTGAATGTAACAAAACTTCACTAGAAAACCATAACATCATTTTCCATCCAGCTATGAGCCTAATGCAGACTTTCAGCCAGATGGATATCGATTTGTTTCCATCCAATCCTGATGTGACCTGTCTCGCTGTCTGGCTATCGACTGAAGAGATTTAGCTATTCGTGCAGGGATAGGTTGGAAATTTAGGTTAAATACTCACTACTTCAATTAAAATATTTCCAGTCCTAAAGGAAAGATTCTCTAAGCATCTGAAAAGATTAAAATTCTGAATCCTGACATAGGTAGGTATGCTGGTTATAATGTGCTTTAGAAATTCTATAAAGTATAAACAATCATGTTTCGTACCATTAGTTGATTTTTTTTGTGCGTACAAATAACAAAGCATGGTTGATTAAGTAAGTAATTAGCTAAAAATATTTGCTTTCATAGTCAAGTTTTCCTTGCCCCGCAGGGCACTGGGAAGGTGCCTAGAACTAGGTCATATGCTAGCTGGAGCTGAAAACCCTATAAAGAAGGCTGAAGGCTGCACGCAGACAACAGACCCTATGCACAGCTCCCTGCTTTGTTCAGAGCCCTTTCTCTTCTGTCCTTGCAGATTGGAGATAGTTGAATAGGGATCTCCACATAGTGAGCAAGATGTATAATCCTCCCAGTGCACAGGACATGTCCTACTACGATCATGTTCAGAAGCGCCATGAGGAGAAAGGCTGCCTATATGCATGGTACTCGCTAATCTTTCTGTTGTTTCTGTTGTTCTCGATTACACTCACTCTGTTACATATGTGTTATTTTTTCTTTTATTGTTTTTGTTAACATATTTTCCATGATGCCTATGATGAAAAGTAAAAATGCTTTGAACTCTGAAACTTGTATTCATTCCTTTGGGAAACAAAGAAGGAAGAATTTTGTACCGAGACTTGATATTAAAAGGTCATAGGATTGAACTTTCAGAATATTGGTTGTTCCCTCTGCCAGAAATTTCTCTGAATATTTGGTTGGTTTTGGTTGGAGGAATAAAGTATGGAGATTAATTCACAAGTATATGGATTCAACCAGTCACCAATATTTCTCTGCATGCTATAAAAAGGATTTCTGTCTCAAAAGATCAGCCTAACATGCACAAATATACATTGGAAAGATCAAACTAGGAAGTCATATGCAAATCACACCTTATACTCTTCATAGAAATCAAATATTTGCAGTGTCTAGTCTTCTACTTTGATATTGAGTTAGGAATACCTGATTAGGTATTGGTAACTGGTATTCAGCAACAGATTTACATAATACTACGCTCATGTTTTGAAAAGCAGTTGAGTTTCCAAAAGAGAAAACCACGTGCGGTTTGAGGTTTCCACAGAACAATTGAGTAAACATGCATGTACTGGGAAGATATTCCTTGGAAAGCAGCAAACCTTGGATGGAAGGGAACATACAGTTCCCCTTAAAAACCACTTCAAATCTTCTTCCTGAGGGAGGGAGTAAAGCTCAATTCATCAAATACTTTTAATTTTTTATCATGGCATGCTAGCTTTCCTTTTGTTCAAAACAAAAATCTGTCTCCAGTTTAGGTGCTAGACTCTTTTTTTCGATCATTGAGTTGTTCATGGCATGCTAGTTATCCTCTTCTTTAGAGTCTTTATTTCGACACGTCGATTCATCCTTGTGAGGCATCTGGCCTAGCCTGTCATGATCCAAACGGAGGAAGGGTCCATGGGCTATCATTTTCAAGGTTCCCTACTGGGCTATAAATCGATGACAGCGAGGTTCAACCCACAAGTTACCCTACACTGTAGTGCGTTTGGCTCATGTGACCAAATGGGAAATGTCAATTTGGTGGTTGCTGGTCATTTTCATGTGATATTTGCCTTCATCTATATGTGATCATGTGATGTTGTCCTTGACATCGCTTCTATTGGAGCAGTTATCCTCTCGACTTTCAGTTTCACTAGAGCTAATGATTTAGGTTTTAATTCAGACTGGGAAAATGAGTTGTTGGCTAATTAACTTCAGTTAACATTAACAATCGGAGCCTCGTTCTTCTTTTCAGCCTCTTCACTGCGTGCTGCTGCTTCTGCTGCTACGAGACCTGTGAGTGCTGCCTCGAGGCCATCTGCTGCTCAGTGGCGGGCCTACAGTGATTCAATGGTATTCAGTTGAATACCAATTATTTTTGGCAAAAAAATTTATACATATAGTGTACATATATATATATATATATATATATATATATATATATATATATATATATATATATATGAAAAAAACAAATATATTACGAATTAAGTGCTCATCAGGCAAATAGGCCTAATTTCTATCTCTTTTTCTTTCGGCCCAACAAAGCTGGACGGCCCACTAGACTAGTAAAGGACTAAAATCTCTTTCTCCCACCCCCACCTCTCTTTCTCCCTCTCCAGACAGCAGGGGCCACGCACTGCCGAGTGCCGACCGCCGCTCCCGCTCGCGAACAGCCGAACCCTAGGCCAGGCTCGCGCTCGTGCCGTCGCGCGTCGGCGTCGCCCGTCGCGCTGTCCACTGGCCGTCGCGGCCTCGAGGGGGTAGTCGAGCCGCCGAGCCGGGCAGGGGCGCGGGCGCCTGCGGCCTGCCGGCCTGCCGCAGCAGTGCCGCCTCCGCCGCTCCGCGCCTGGGGCGCCAGCAGGCAGGCATCAGGGCCACCAGGAAGGGCAGGCAGGGGGGCGAGGGAGGGGGGGCGCACCCTGCGGCCTGCGCGCGCGAAGCCCCCAGGCTGCGAGGCTCCAGCGGCCGCCGGGCGCCGGCCACCAGCCGCCCAGGCCCAGCAGCAGCCAGGCCGCCAGGGCAGGGGCCAGCGGGCAGCGGCCAGGGCCACAGCAGCAGCGAGCAGGGGCAACTGAGCAGGGGACTGGCAGCGACCAGCGAGCAGACGATTTGAGTTCCAGTAAGTTCCAGCTTCCAAAATCTAAATCCCAAATTCCTACTTAATGTATTATAAATAGCAATTTACCCCCAAATTACTTAGTCTAGTAACTTGATTTAACTTGATAACGATTTAAATTTATGTTAAAATTCTTCGATATATGAAATTGGGCTCATTTTGTGTATATTTCATATACAATACGTAGTTTTAACTATATGGAATTATACATGCCGAATATCGGCTATTTGGTTGTCAAAAAAATTTTTAGTACTCCGATATAATTCGAATACCCTCCCCCAAAGTCCTGCGCCCGCCACTGCTGCTGCTGCTGCTAGTTCATGGCAATCCATCATCGTGGAGATGTGGCCAAGCGGGACACTCACCGACAGCTGTCCCGTACATATATAGACTATTGTCATCGAATAAAATGCTGTACTTATATGGACGTACATTAAAACTGCTTTAGTATCTGTTTGGTGTGTAATCTTGTGTGTGTGTGTGTGCGCGCGCGCGCGCATCATTATTTGCGTTGGAAAATGCTTTGTGAAATGCTGTAAATCTTTTGTGTATGTATCTTGGTCAGATGAATTTATTTTGATGCAGGTGTATCCAACTGAAATTACCGCACTCTTAATTAAGTCTGGAAGATGCAGATTCACCCTAGCTTTTTGATATTTCTTTAGGATATATACAGGAACCAAAAGGGGAAATAGCGAAAAACATGTGGCTCTTGATTGGTAGGATTTGCTGTTCAGATATGGACCGTTGCGCACTCCATTATGTCATGACACTCCCAATACTAGAAACTATGTATAGAAATTACGTTTTTAATAGATAGTTTCTACAAAATAATCTTTTGTCCAATCATATTTTTTTTCCATCCACCTACCATATCACTTCATGTCTTGGTTCTCGTGTAGACCTGGTTTCCATAACTTCAAGACTCTACCATTAGAAACTATTTGTTCCAATGCAAATTTGTACAAGTAGTTTCCATAAAGATAGACATTTAATGAACACTTGTATGCAACACAAATAACCAAAGATCAGTTGTGGCAAACACCACGTAGCACCTCTTCCACTGTATTTGAAAATGGATCACAGCGTCACACTTCAGTTTCACAATCGCATGCAATAAAATAGTTCACTGATCACTTAACACAAAAATTAACAAACTGACCATCACGAAAGCTAACAGTTCAGAAAGTAATAGAACTTAAGGCAGTACACAGCTAGTAGGTAGCAACGAAGATACATCATTTCAGTTGAAACCAGAACATAGGCTGTGTTCGGTGAAGCTGAAGTGCTGTAGATAAGTCATCATTTCAGTTGAAACCAGAACATAGGCTGTGTTCGGTGAAGCTGAAGTGCTGTAGATAAGCGCTGAAGTGCTGTAGAAGTGCTGAAATCTTGTGAGAGAAAAATACTGCTGAAGTGCTGAAAAATAAGCGCTTATAAGCGCTTATACCCTCAACCGAACGCAGCCATAGTAGTAATATTTAGATGACCATCAGCCATTTCTCCGCATGAACTTGCATGTTCACAGCGACTCTGTTCCACACTTTTGCAGGCTGAAAAAGTTACAGATGAGTAAGTCCTCGTAAACAACACCAAAGCTCTGGTAAGCTAAAAGCAGTAGATTCATGTAGTACTGCCTCCACTGAAATTGCAAGGCAGAGTGACAGCCATCAGGAAATATTGAGAATAGTCAAGCTCTGTGTAACTAAAAAAAATCAACAACGAAAACTGTTTGTATATATAATATATATGCAACTAAATGATTGTTTATATAACAGCTCGGTGGTGCCGCGATTGAAATCAAATCGCATAAGCTGGCTAGTTTCCGCTTCCTGCTCATCCATTGTGAGCCGCAACAGAACCAAAACATCTGCGGCAGAGAAATCAGAGAATAGTAAGTACCGTACTGTACTTTTTTTATTGGAATCTAGTAGAGGAATGAATTAACCGAGTGAGAGATCGATCTAATCCCTGATCCCCGTGAGGATCCCGCACCGGAATCCCCAGAA
This sequence comes from Eremochloa ophiuroides, assembly GCA_038502445.1. Classification (NCBI taxonomy): domain Eukaryota; kingdom Viridiplantae; phylum Streptophyta; class Magnoliopsida; order Poales; family Poaceae; genus Eremochloa; species Eremochloa ophiuroides. The sequence continues at coordinate 35,881 of JAHLJS010000276.1, forward strand.
TCTGACCCTCGCAGGACAAACCCCGATGGCGACGGTCGATCCATGCCCACCCCGAGGTCACATCACGAGCCTCCTTCGCGGCACTGAGGAGGGAGGAAGAAGGTCGCGGGCGTCGCGGGACGCGCGGGAGATGGCGGAAAGGGAGTGCGCGCGCGGGAGATGCTGGCTGGAGCGAATGGCGCGCGGGGGAAGAGGGCCGCGGCGCGTGGGAGGGACGGCGGCGCCGGGCGCACGGGATCCCCGGAGGTGGATGGAAACTACGACTCTCTTCTCCAACGCGGAAGCGGCATGGTTTCCTGCGCATCGGAGCGAGCGTAGAGGTCGAGTCGGTTTCTACGTTTTCAACTCTCTCTTCCTTACACTGTCTGCCACGTCAACAAAAGTCCTACGTGACAACCTAATTAATTAATGATGATAACTCTATCATGAAGTCTACATTAAAAGTATCTTTAAATCGCTTGTCACATCAAAAAATTCTTAGATGGTAGGGTAATTAATACATATAGAAACTATGATAGTTATGCCCTCATATATTTTGCTTGGACAAATTCGAAGCAGTTCCTCTTGTCCTTGCTTTATCTCGATTGCACGTTAGAAGAAGTGTGTTGGAAAAACAAAAACATTTATGACTGTTTTATCAGATGCGAGAAAACTACAGTAACTTTAGGTGGAATGCAATTCCTGCTGTCATCAGCAATACGCAAAGAGATTCATAGTATCATCTTTTTTTTTTTAAAGGAGATTTACTCGGCTTTTAGAAAGCCAATAACAGGTCTTTACAGACTGGGAGTACCAGTTTACTAAGAGAAACAAACAACGCTACCAAAGCCCAACCACAGGTCAACAGCGAACAAAAGAGAGCCACCATGAAAGGTGCAACCACAAAACAGCTACCAAGCCAGTGCACTACAGCAGTTCGACAAATAACAGCTATTCATAGTATCATCTTAACTATGCGATAATTAATATAGGATATAACTGTGACTGTGAATACACTAGCTGTCCGTCTGTCCCTGCTGTAATCTCCATGTCTGCAATGTGAATCAATGAATGGTGGAATTTTCAATTCTTATTGTTTCTACACTTGAAATTAAGAGGCTCCACGAGTCAATTTTCTAGAGTTTCCTCGTCTTCAGGGATAGGTCACAAGGGACTTCTCTCAAACAAGGTGGCTTCAGGAGTCAATTCCTTGGAAATTTTAATATCCCTTGGTGGAAATGGTCGAAATATTATTATAGGAATACTTTTGATGGGATATATATATGAGTGAGAGGGACTCGAAGAAAACTAATGTTTTATATATGGCGCACACGTTATTTTCTCTCATCCTAGTCCACATTGATTGCTAATTAAGGGCAGTCCTAGTGGGACATTGATGACAGTTTCTACTCCCTTCATCCTAAATTGTTTAAGTCATTCTAAAAATCTTGAAGAGTCAAGGAATCTTAATTTTAACCAAATTTATATAATAAGATAATAATATTTACAATATCAACTAAGTATCGTTAAATTCTCTATCAAATATATTTTCATAATATATTTATTTGGTGTCATAAATCATCATATTTTTCTCGATAATTTTGATCAAACTTGAAATTTTTTTAACTCTACAAAATTGTTGGAATGACTTACAATTTGAAATGTAGGAAATATCTATTTTAATTATCTTAATAACTCAGAAATTTGCTGATGTGGCAGTAGTTTTATTATAGAGAGAAGAAAAAAAAAAGAAACTGTTTCCTTCAAACGAAACCAAGTCGACTCCTGTACTGATACACTAAGACCCCGTTTGGCACGGCTATACTTCACTAGTGAAGCCATTATTTTTACCCCCGGCTCTATAAACAGCTCTATTGGAGCTATTTTAGTAAATCGTTTGGCAAAACAGCTCCACGTATAGAGTTCCTCAAAATATGGTCTCACAGGGATGAGGTAAAGCCAGGAGAAGCCACTATTTTTGGCTCATTTGCATCTAACAGCTCTATGAGAGCATGTTTTTAGGGACTTCATCGGTGGAGTCATTTATTTTACCCCCGTTTGACAGAAAACGGCTCCAAACGGCTCGTGAAACCGCTGAAGAAGCTCTGCCAAACAGGGCCTAAGAAATGACCAAACCAGCGATGGGGTGGTCTCATCTATCTCCTCTGCCGCACACCAAATCCATCAACGGTGCCATTATCGCCCTCTCTCACATCCTCATCTAGATCCCCTAAATAATATGCAGCAACAGCCCCTCCTCCAATCGTTTCCCATATCTGCATCTCTAATCTCCCAGAGAACGGATCCAGTCACCGGATCCAAGGGAGTCTTGGTTGTCCTCCTGCCGCCCATGGTGCTGCAACCACTCCTCCTGCTGGTGGTGATGCTGCAACTAGTGTTCAAGTCGCTGGTGTTCCTGCATGGCGGACAACATCATCTCTTCGGCGTTCTTCAGTCATGATTGGCATCCTACTGAAGGGTACTGTCAAATTAGGTGAACGAGATACCCTTGGAGTTCTTGGTTACGTGTTAATATAGTACGGGAACAGCCCCCGGCGTGGCTCTTTACACAAGATAAGAATTACAACAAACTTAGCTACAAACTCTCATCTACTTAGATTACAAGACAAGTCATCCACTAATTAACTAGTCTAAACCTAGACACGATACGATCAATACAGTTTAACACCCCTCCTCAACCTCAGCCACCACTAACAAGGTTGAGGTTGTATCAAAAATCTTTCAGCTTCGCTGCACCAATCGTTTTTGTGAACTCGTCCGCTAACTGGTCTCTTATAGATATGAACCGGATGTCGAGCAGCTTCTGTGCCACCTGCTCACGAACGAAGCGAACATCCATTTCTACATGCTTAGTCCTTGCATGAAAGATTGGATTTGCAGCAAGATACGTGGCTCCCAAATTATCACACCAAAGCTGTGTGACAGGAGGATGATGGATTCCAAGTTCCGCCAGTAATTTTTGAATTCACATCATCTTTGCAGTAGCCTTATATTCAGCCTCAGTACTAGACCGTGAGACTGTACACTGCTTGCGTGCACTCCAAGAGATCAAGTTTGTGCCGAGAAAGACTACAAACCAACGGTTGAACGCTGATCATCAACACACCCGGCCCAATCTGCGTCTGAGAATGCACTGACTAGCATTGAATATGTTTTTCCAATCTTCAAACCTAAACTCTAAGTTCCCTTAACATATCTCAAGATCCTTTTCACAGCACTGAAATGGACTATGGTAGGCGAGTGAGAGTAAGATACTGTAGTGCACCCACAAGACTTCTATACTTGGTTGAGTCCTCCTGTCCAAGCTTCTCTCCATTAGCCACACTGAGTTTTTTCACGGTAGATAGAGGTGTTTCTACCGGCTTGCAGTTGCTCGTTCCTACCCGAGCCACAATATCGTTTGCATACCTTTCTTGAGACAATATCAACCCTTCTTTTCTATGTTTCTATTCCCAAGAAGTAATAAAGATTACCCAAATCCTTTAGAGCAAACTCGCATCGTAGATCCTTGAGAAGAGCTTCAACCGCAGCTTCCGAAGAGCTAACTACGATTATATCATCCACATACACCAACATATGTATAGTATGCTTACCTTTATGATAATAGAAGAGAGATGTATTATTCGAACCCCAACATTTTCAGCTTGTTGTATAAACGGGAATACCAAGCACTTGGAGCTTGTTTCAAACCATATAAGGCCTTATCCAACTTGCAGACAAAATCATGATTCTCTTTACTTACATACCCTGGCGGTTGTTGCACGTAAACTTCTTCCTCAAGAATCCCATGAAGAAAAGCATTTTGAAAATCTAACTGACAAAGGCACCATCCCTTTGACACAACAACTGGTAAAATCAACCGGATGGTAGTTGCCTTGACTACAGGACTAAAAGTGTCCTCGTAGTCTATTCCATAACGCTGCTTGTATTGTATCCCTTAGCCACAAGACGTGCCTTGTATCTATCAATTGTACCATCAGATTCTCGTTTGATCTTATAAACCCACTTACATCCAATTATGTTCTTTCCTTTTGGTTGAGGAACAAGGCGCCATGTCCTGTTCCGTAGAAGTGCTTCATGCTCATTATCCATTGCCGTGACCCAATTCTTGTTACCAAGGGCCTCATCAACAGTTGCACATGCATCAAACATTCAATGTGACACGATACGATGGAAAATTGAAACTTTGAAGTTTGCCGCTGGCTGCTGCCGTCCCCGCAAGATTCGTTCTCCACGGATATTCGGATAACCAGGTGTTTACCCGATCAATCATTGGCTCATTGCTTGCGTAACTCGGATTTTTTGGTTGAAAGATTTCTGGTGGCGACCTCTCTCTCATCATCGCAAGGATGCCATGCCACGGTTGACGGTGTCGCAGGTGCAGCGCCGTGCACCCGGGAACTGTTTGGCAGATTTCCGCCCCCAACGCGCGCGGTCCCTCGTGCCGTGCATGCGAAGCGAGATGCCGAGATCGAGATGTGGCAGGATGCCGTGAACGATGGATCGTTCATACGGAAGAGATGGACACCGTGGGGAACAGTTTCATGGACCGCCCATGGCTGGCACACCGAGCTCGAATGGGCGGCGCGCGGCATGGCATGGCACGCTGAAGGCTGTGACTCTGTAACTGTGGAAATGGAAGGCGTGGTATCGTTACCGGTGGACGGGGATGATTAATGGTTCGGTGGCTGAATAGTGGGCGGGGGAAGGAGGACAATGTCACTCTGTTCAACTAGGCTTTTTGGGTACTAGCAAGCGGAATAATAGCAATACTAACCATTAACCATTAATAGCAATACTAAACATTGTCCGCCAGATGGACCAGTGCATCCACGGCCTCGCGAGTAGGGACAACGCTGTTACCAGAAGCCGCACCTCCCGGAGGAATAGCGCCATCGTCAGGGGCAGATCCGCCAGGGGGAGCAGCGCCGCCACCCAAAGGAATAGCGCCGTCATCAGGATCAGTTCTGCCCAAAGCAGCGACGCCTCATCAGGAGCAGATTCGCCCGGGGGAGTAGCACCGCCACCCGGGATAGCGCCTCTAGGCGGATGAGTTCCGCCCGAAGCAGTGCCGCCTGGAGGAAACACATCGTCACCCGGAGCAGGCTCATGAGGGCGTGGAGGTGAAGGAGTGGCCGGCGGCACTGGTGGCACATGTGGCGGCGTCATGGGAGGAGGGAACAGCGTCGCTAGGGCTGTTGTGATGGTGTGCGTGCTGTGCATGGACAATGGTTGCGAAGGTGCCCCCGGATCTGACGGAGTCACAGACGACGGGAGCCCCAGTGCCGGTGGGCCAACAGCGGAATGAGAAGCCGTCGGTGGACAAACCGGGGACAACGGTGGCGTCAGGATGGGCGCATGCAGTGGTGTAGGGGGATGGATGGATGGTGGCGGCGCGAACGCCGGGGTCAGCGGTGAGTAGATCCTCTGCGGTGGCGACCGAGTCTCCACCATTGCGAGCCAACCAACCATCTGACGCCGGAGGTTCAACATCGGGGTCGTGAGGGTCTTGAACGCCGGCGTCAGAACTGTTGGGGCAGGAAACAGAGCAGGCGCAGACAGCGCACCTGCGCCGATCATCGGGATGGCCATAGGGGCGGAAAACAGGGCAGGCGCAGACGGCGCACCTGCGCCGATCAGCGGGATGGACATGGCGGCAAAGGTCGCCGGCGCGGCAACGGAAGCACGAGGACCGAGCATGATCTCTGATACCAGATGTTGTGGCGGGCTAAAGCTAGGAGGTTTGAGAGCAGAGAGGGATGGCGCAGCGGCGAAGCGACGCCGTGCTCGGCGTCGGAGAACTCGCAAACGGCAAAAGGGATGACGAGGAAAAGTAGGCGCCTGGGCGCCCAGGGGAGATATCAATCTCAATCCCAGGCTAATCTCATTATCAATAATGCTTAGGCTTATATATAGCCAGGCCTCTCCTAAGATCTCTAACTAACTAACTAACTCAATCTAATCCAAACTGCTAACAATTCAATCTAATCTGTCTAATCTCAAACTAGCTAACCGACTCCTAACTCTTAGGGACTAGTTGATCAGCCGCTATCCTTATCGTCCATAACACTAGCATATACCTTTTCTTTTCTTTTTCTTTTCCTTTTTCAATTTCTCTAGTTAAGCTATTGAATATCAATGACATCACTGGTTTATTATGCTGAACCTAATGGGGATTTTAAATGAAGTTTATGTTTCTTGCTCTCATGGGGAAAAAGATTTTCCCAGCCTAAATCCATATTTTTTTAGAAAAAATAGCATTTATTATATACAGATTCATACATTCAAGTTCACTGACATTTATAGTTTCCCTTTATCCATCCCCATGACTATATCTACTAGTGAGGTACCAAAAAACGTTTTAGTGATCACCTTTGCTAGATTACTGGAGTTGTCCATGGTTTTATGATAATGATACTATAACATGCTTTCGCTTTAGGCCATCTTTATGATCAGAATGTTTAAATGCATGTTTGCTTCATCGGTAAGCTGGTGCTAATTGTTAGAGAAGCATATTCTCAATGATCTGCACAGTCCTTTGAAGATTGGAAAATTCCCAGTTCTCAGAAAAATGAGGCAAATCCTTTTCCTAGTTTTCATCTTTTATTACTTCATTTTGAGGGTTATGTCCTTCCAATAATATGTTTTGGATCATTGTGCTGTTTTACATATCAAGATATGCTCTTCAAGTGCCTTATGTTTCTTCAATAATGTTTGATGCGCTAGGAAGTGAGCCAGCTTAATTGGTTGGGTGAGAATTGTGGTCTTGCACCCAACCACCTAGGTCCGAGTCCACTCTTGGGCTAAATTTCTCTTAATGAGAAACCACCTAGCTCCTCCTAGGTTAGATTTCGTTTTTTTAATAATGTTTGATGTGCTTGATATGTCATGAGTGCAGTGTGCTTCACTGTCTCACCGCTAGAGTTCCTTTGCATTTTGTCAATTTTTGCATATATATGAATTATGGTGCAACTGATTGCAAACCATCTCTACGAGACAACACAGTAAAGAGTGACTAGATCTACTAGTATGCTACAAAAATATAGAAATAATTTTACTATATTTAAAATATAACATAAATACCGAGTAATTTATTGTTATGATGGGCGTAACAGGCTGTCTGGCTGAAATCCGGCTGGCTGAATTGTATGGCTGAAATTATTGTGAGAGAAAAATATTGTTTTATGGCTGAAAATAAGCTAAACCTAGCTCAAGCGAACAGAGCGAAATATGGTGACCGCTGAAGTGCTAGAATGGTTAAATGAGTGTAGTGCCTGTTGGATCTAACAAGAGGCAACTGTTGTAGAAAGTCAAGTACATTAATGGTCTTCTCGCACTATAAAAATGGCATGTTCTCAGCGTGTTGTGTAGTACAATACCTGGAATATGGATAAATAGCTTTGTTCTTTTCTGAACACATAATAAAAACTGTAAGAAGATGGTACAGTAATAAGGGTATATGTCACTGAACTTCTGGTTTTATCTCCTGGTCATTGCATATTCAATCAGCTGTCTTACATTGCTGTAAGATGACCCTCGATCTATAGCCTGTCTAGCCATTTTCTTTAGTTCCGTAGCTCTCATTCTTCTCTCCTCTGCATCTGTATCTTCACTCATTAGTTTTAGCACAGCTTGCTCTATCTGACACCTCTTCACTATAGAAATTTCACGAGCCTGCATTGTCCTAGCCGTGATGTTCTGCACACCAACAGGCACTCCTACTTTCAGGATATCTACTATCAGCTTTTCATTCAAGAATTGTTCTGCGCAATGTGGCCATGTAATCATGGGCATCCCACATGAAATTCCTTCTATCGTTGAATTCCACCCACAGTGCGTCATGAAACCCCCTAAAGATGGATGTGAAAGGATCATAGCTTGTGGTGCCCAACCTCGTACTATAATACCTCTGTCTCTTATTCTCTCTTCAAACCCCTCATCCAGCAATTTCTTGATACCGGAAGCATTATCCTCAGATTTTAGCACCCAAAGAAATGGCCTCCCTGAAGCCTCTAAGCCCAATGCAATCTCTTCAATCTGTGAAGCTACAGTGCGAGCCATGCTTCCAAAGCTGACATAAAGAACTGTCCCTGGCTTCCTGGAGTCAAGCCACTGCAAGCAATGCTTCCCATCGGCTGATGCCTTATCACCCCTGTCTGCCATTGCATTTATGTCAGTATTGCAGAGGAACATCGGCCCAAGGGACCAAATTTTCTTGCCTATTTTCTTCTGGTAGGCTTCGTGGTACAATGGTTCAAGCTCATAGAAGCTATTAGTGACCACACCATCAGCTCTGCGTTCCTCCTCTAGGATCTTGGCACGGAATTGCTCAAACCCTGGCGAGTTAAAGTTCCCAGGTGATCTCGCCTTTGATACCTCAAGGCAATGAGGAAACCCGGGAAGGGAAATTAACCTATTGTCATCAGATATATTCTTAAAAATCTTCTCTTGATGGATGATGTACCTAAAACATTACCACATTTATACCTGATATATGTGAAGGAAAGCAAGAAGAAAAATGATTAACTAATGGACAAGGAGTAGTTGATTAATACCTGCAGAGGGAGGAGAAGGCACAGAAGCCATTGAACATCAACCTGGGGATGGCAAGCTCCCTTGCAACATCCCCTGTCCATGGCTGGCACAGGTCTGATATTATGCAGGAAGGCGGGTTTCTCTGGGCACGGAGATATGACACCAGGGGCTTGTACAACATGCTATAGGCGTCTGTAAGCATCTTGACCTGCTCTTTCCCTAGGACTTTGTCAACACTCTCGCAACCTTCGGGTAGTCCTACCTCAACACAGCGGAGCTTGAGGGCTACAAAGTAGATTGGAAGGTTCAGCTCTCTTGCCCTGTCAATGGTGGACTCTATCCGAGAGGCATTGTCTGGGGTGGTGATGAAGCTGACCATGGCGCCATGTTTTGCAAGGAGATGAGCCATGTCAATCATGGGAATGGTGTGGCCTTGGGCCATGAACGGAACCAACACGAAATGTGGCTTTGGAGTATCATCTCGGACATTCATGGCTACCTGTTTGGTCTTGACTCAACAGCTACGGAGAAGAAACTGGTGCCTCTTAATAAATACATGAACTGTTTCATTACATAGAAGGAATGCAACTTTCCCATCATATTATCTTGAAAACATTGACCCATTGACTCCAAATTCAATAAGACAATATGTATCTGGTATTCAAAGGAAGATATTCAAAGTGTTGCTTGTTTTTTCCAGGCACCTGCTTTGTCTTTCAGTCTTTCATTTTCACCAGTGGAACCCACCGAGGAAACTTAGGTCCGAATCTGTAGTCTTGGTCAAAAAGTGTTATTGGTGTGGACAATTAGTCTGCAGTTCGCTCTTGTTATATTGTTGAAAGATTATTTAAGTGAAGAACTCAGGGATACTTAATTCGGCTGCAGTTGAATGAGCAAAGATGGCACTATCTGACAGAAATGCACAACAGGTGAGTAAGTTGGCCAACTGAGTTATCCTGTTGAAAAGTACTAAGAACTTTACTAAATGGGTATATACAATGAAAGAAATATATAGTTTGACAGAAGCTGGCAGACTTGGCTGTGAACTGAACTTTTCAGCTCAGTCCTCAAACATTGGTCAAGTAAGTTTGATGTGTGAGCAAATCAAGAGAAACTTTGATAATAAGGATAGAAACATGAGGTGTTATACTGTTATATAGGTTTTCTGTCGACTACTTTAATGGTCTTCTGCGGGTGTCATTTTATAAGTTCCAAGTTCCATCTGGAAGCATTTTATAAGTTCCAAGTTCCATCTGGAAGGAATGCGGAAGATTGCAAGTCACATTTTGTTTTTTAGTGCAGAGATATGTTGGAAGTTGGGTTTCTAGACCATGAATGAGTCATCCAAAGAAATCCATGGAGTACACGTTGAGAGTTGAGGTAATCTTCCCTTTTCAGAAAGTACGTACCCATCTGCACTGACAATCTGAGAGATGCAACAGGAGGCGACGAACGATGATTCGATGAACATCACCTTCGGCCCGTCGCCGTTGGCTTGCAGCCATTGGACGGACGGTCGACGGCCGGCCTTCCACTACTGCGGTGCCGTGCCCGTCCGGCCGGGCGCCGTGTGCCCGTGTGCTCGCCGACGATGCGGCATGTCACCGTCGCCGGGGTTTTTTTTTTGGTGTGTTTTGATGCGATGATTCAGAAAGTGTAATGTAATGGATGGCAAATTGGCTAGATGCTTCTTGGCCAGCAGTTACCTTTCCCCACTCAATTGTGGTTAAGAATTACTTTATTGGAACACTTCTTTTTATCTCGTGGCCACAAAGTGCATGGATAATGGATCATGGATGGCCACATGCTTCTTGGTTTGCGTTAGGGGTTTGCACATGCTAACGTGCCTTTTTTTTTTTTTCCTTTCTTGCGCATGCACTTTAATTTGCTCTTGATTGATCACCGGGTAATCTCGGATCAAGAGATATATATATAGGTGTGGTTAGTCACGAACCCAATTTAGTTTGCTCTTTTTTTTTAGAAAATGGAAGGGCTCACCCTACTCGTCTGCACACGACGTTTACATTATTATATAGTTTTATCGACGTTGCTGATGAACTACGGAAACAAAACATTATACAGTCATGATAAAGTCTGTTATTAATTTTTCATCTGTAAGACACGAACAGCCCAAATGCAATGATCTCTAATTTTCTGCTGGCCCAATACAAATTTAAATTGCTCATGAGTGCATGACGTTTATGACACTGATAGTTTCGAACGGTATATACGATCTTGGTCATATTTTTTATTTGAAAATGAGAAATTCTAAGTTACTGTGCTATTAGATATCCTTGGATGACAAATTCAATTATATGTCGGCTGGCCCAATTTCAGCTTTCAGTCAGTAACAAATAGTATTTTTATCTAACAGCATATCAGCCGTACAATCCAGTTAGCCGAACATGACATACAATTTTAGTGGAAAAAACAAAATTTCACCATAACATACAATTTTAGAGTCCTAAACTGACATTATATTATTTTATGCTTTGCTCTCCTAAAGGGTGTTTTTAAGGGGGAAAAAAAGTGCCTTAAGGGTTCAGTCATTTCAAACTATATATAAGGCATTTTGATTTTCTATGTGCATAATTTTTTCTATATATCAAAAAAGCCAAAATAATCTATAATTTGGTTATAATTTTTAAAAGAGGAAGTATTATTCAGTCACAATTTTATTTATAATTAAAACTACATTTAATTTACACAAAAGTTGCATTTATTTATTTTTAGTTTAGCAAGTTCAACCTTAATGCCCTTCATTTTCATCGAATGAGGCGCCATGTTTACGAGCTATCAAACAAATAATAAAAAGAGAGAATAAAGATGTTTAATCCGGATGAAACTACCTAGGCATCGTTTCCAACACAATGCTATCTAGCTTAGGTTGTCTATGAAACAATGGAAATCTCTACAACTAATAAGGATAAAAAGGAGGCTTTGGTTTGGTGCGATAAGCGACCTTGGGGTCGTCCGTCCGCTGGCTGCGATCCCCGCCTCCGTCCTAGGCCCGCACATGCGACAACTTTAGCGGCAAAAATGGAAATCAACCGTGATTTATGCCTCACTAGCCGTCCATCGTCCGGCGTCGTCGCACCTTCCCTTTCTCTCCTTCCCCAGAACCCTACCTCCGCCACCTTCACCGCTCAAGCCCCACGCCCACCGGATCTTCCTTGCCGCTGCTCCTACTCCTGCCCCGCCGCCTATCCCACGCTCCCTCGCTCGCAGCGCCCGGTGATTCGCGCGCCTCTCCTCTCCCTCAGCGCTCGCTCATGCCGCCACGCCCGCGCGCCCCTCCACGCGCTCGTCGACGCCGCCGCCGCGCCTTGACCTCATGCCGCTGCACCAGCATGCCACGGCCACCCTCGCCCACGCCGCCACGGCCGCCATCGCTCATCGCCACCAAGGAGGAGGACGGAGACGGACGAGGCCAGGGGAAACGCCTAGGGCTTGACGTGCTGCGGACTCCTCCGTCAAGCGCGCCCAACCGACCACACCTGCAGTCCACGCCTCCGCCGCTCCTTCACCCCGGCTTGCAGTCGATTCATTTTCGGCGATGGGTATGTGGGGATAGTGCAGGCTGAGGTGAAGGCGCTGCAAAATCGAGGAGCTCAAGAACAAGTGTGTGGGGAAGGCGGAGCATCGCTTAGCGTGCGCCCTCTGGTGGCACCATCGTGCCCGCACTTGCACAACAACGGCATGAAGGGTTTGGGCGTCCTCCTGTCCGAGCCACCGCGCTCCGTCCTGCCGTCGGCAGCGGTCTCGGCGAAGCCACGAAAGGGGGTGTGCTGGCAAGCCATGGCTGGGATCTGCCCACTCGGAAGGGACCACCGGTGGCCCCCAAGCCGAAGGGGACGGCGACTGCGGGATCCTGACATCTACACCAGCGTTCCCTGCCCCAGCAACACCCACCACCACCACCTTCAACGCTGGACTCGATGTTGATGTTGATAGCGCACAGGAGGTGTTCGACGGAATGCCCACAAGGCAAACAGTGCGTCCTTTTTAGTCTCTATGATAGTTGTCTCATAACTGTAAGAGAGAGTTTATCGGTTTATCAATGTGATTGGTCGAATCTTTCTCTCCTGAGTAGGCTATCTGTATCACTAGAGTTTGTTGATATTTGTTTTGTTAAACTGTAGTGTAGCAGCAGATATTCAGACTATGCTAGAAGAAATCCAGCTGAAATTTGAGGAGGAAAGGTATTTGGTATTTCACTTCCACGTGGTTTTTTCCCCCATTAACTTACTGAGCATCTGAAGCCAGTTATTACTTACAAAGAGCTAAACAAAAATATTCATCTTCAGTGAGAATTCACTAATCTGTGGTCCTATTTGTGCATGCAGACAGAATTTGCTAAAAGTACTGTCTAACACTTCTAAAGAGGTATTCATAACAATTCGTATTCTAGAGTTTTGTTTTGTTCTAAAATGACACGACATTTGTACTTTAGCAGTGTGAGAGTTCACTGAACAAAGAGTACAGCAAGTTTCAGGAAACATATGATACGTTTTGCAAAGAAAAGGATGCTCACATGCAGACTTTCAGAGGTACATCAAACAAGAGCAGCCTGTGATGGTTGCTTATCACCAATTCTTTCACTTACACATGATGAGAAGGCTCTTTTTTTTTCTTTCTAAAACAAGCCACTAGCCAGTGTGCTTTTTTTTATAGTTACTAGAGTTTGCTTTTTGTAGATTTGTTGCTACCTTACGAATGATCTCGAATTGTGTGCCTTTAAAAAGCATGGCTTGACAAACATATTAGCCTATCAATTGAAATCTTTGTATATGTTATCTGCAGACCTGTTCTCAAAAGTGGAAGTTGAGAAGAAGAAATTGCTTGAGAAGTACGAACATCATAGTAAGTAGTAGGATGACTTGCCAATTCTTGTGCGATGGGGCTTTTCTTTACCTGATTGTTTACATGACTATAGTCATTCTTTCAACCAGGGAAGGCGGAGACCAACACGTTATCGTAACTTGACAAAACAGTCTCAGAGAAGGTAACACATGCGGAACAATCTGTCAGAAGGGTCAAGCAGGTACGTCTTGTCAACATATATTTACATCTGCTTGCTCCGTTTCGCAGCATATCTTCCCTCTAATAATCCAAATTTCTTGTGTTCGAGATTCCAGTACTGATTTCACGTTTCAATTTCATTGCTTCATTTATGCAGAGCCTGTGTTTATGTCATGTGTTTATTTAGATTGTATAGAGAATTCCATAGTTTCTTTGAAAGAACGCACATAACTGGGAAAACATCATTTAACTGGATCATTTAACTTTAATGTTGTTGCCCGCTGCTGCTAGCTTTCTTCCAATGTGTTTTGCTTTGCTGTTGTCGCTCAGTGCTGCTAGCTTTCTTCTAAGTATTATGTGTGTCGAAAGTTTTGCAATTCACAAAGGTCATATACTCATATCTCCTTGCAAGCTAAACAGCTTAGGAGGTCTTTAGTAAAGTGAACTACAAGCTGTTCTTGTAAGACATTTGTCCATACAAAGTGTTTCGGTTGCCTATGCATGTACTCAATTCAAAACCATGGTGCACATAAGTCATTTTTTTCATATATGTTTAGCTGAAA